>JAJIZL010103862.1:0-12701 GCA_023969395.1 Amblyomma maculatum | reverse complement strand
CAAAGAGGTGTCTTTTTTAAGTGATTTTTTAAAGTAATTTTTATGCATCAGGTGAACCCAGGGGCTTTTCACGTGACTGTTTCGTTTTTCTTCATGTTTGTTTTTCTGGGCCTTGGAGTAAACGGCTTAGGCTTAGTTGTGAGTCAGCGCATGTAATGTGGCTTTCTTGTTTCTTGTCCCTTGTTTTCGTGTTCGCGCTGTTTATATCAATAATGAAGAGTACAAAAACTCCATTTCTTCAATACACTCGATACAGTACATAATATACAGTAGATAATTCAAGGAGTGATGAGATCTGGTGTCTTGATCACGCAGTAAAAAATAACTAAATTTTGTAACATATCCGTGTTGACTACATCAGTGTTTAGTGCGCTGCTTTTGCTTTGCTTAGGACGGAAAATATCCCTCTTAACAGATCTGCATATCTGATAATATAAAGGTATCGAGCCATTCGAAAGACCTTTCTGAACATTCGCAAACTGGATGATGTCATTGACACTGACATTCTTCAAAAAAGGTAACAGATAACAGTTTTTATGTATCAATAGCTGTAGGCTTTGAGATGTGAAGTATATAAAAGGCGTAACTCATTGCATTTTCTCTCACCAGGCGCAAAAGTTACAGGTATAAATAAATTCCTCAGCAAGACATACTTCCTTAAAATTTCCAAATTATTGAGCACATATATAATGAGAATAAATTTCACAGGATTACACCCTCTTGCATGAGGATGGTTTGGAGAGCTATAGATGCATTGACATTCATTGCGATCATCCTGACAGACCTGCAGGATCCAGGAGTACTGAAAAAATATGCGCATATATGCCTTATTCTGTGCTTTTCGCTATAAAGAAACATTTAATTGAAAGCAAATTTTGTCTTTCAAGACGAGAGAAGCAATTCGGGCGAGTAAGATTGCATTCATGCCTCACCAAGTTACACATAATCTGCACTTGGGTTATCCCAGCTATTTAATGAAATCATTGCTTAATGGGTTAACCTGATATATGCTATATCAACGCCTTAGCGTAAAGCTTTTGTTCGGACCCTGGTTGAAATTTAGAAGTTGCGGTTAATGCCAAAATATAGTTCAAGTGTAGTGCAAAATGCTTTTTATAATTTTTAAGAGAACGTTCAGATAATTAAAGCATATTATGTCCCAAAACTCACATTTTTATGTAAGTTGGGATGCAAGTTCACAATTTTATTGCCTATAAAATAACTTTTCTATTTCTATATTTGAAGACTCTTAACATGAGATAAAATCTTTTAGACCTATTTTAGTGTAATAAATGTAATAGCAAACTTCGAAACTTAGAAATGCGCCCAGCTCATTTAGGATAATTCAACCCGTGTGTTGAAGGAAGGAGCAAAGTATTAAAACTCTGTTCAAGCAGTTTCAAATATATTTACAATTGCTTCTTTGCTATACTTACATCATGTGCTGCGTCGTGCATGACCCTCTTGCAGCAACAGCTGAATTAATTCAGTGCATGAGGCAGTCCTCTCTTTTTCAACACTAAGTGTAGCTCAACGCCAGGGCAAATGTAATGAGCCGTGCGAGCCTTTTGAAGTATTCTACGAACAAAAGAAAATATAAAAACACGCATGTTACTTTTTCGAAGTGCATTACCCTACGGCACCATTAAGAAATAACCGCATTTTCAGAAATTGTTACCTTTGTCCCCGCTGCTCCGCTATGCCATTAATACTTCATTAGCAGAGTAGATATAGAGACCATTTCAATATTTCCATAGGAACCTAGATTTTGCAGACATCACTGCCATTCACCTTGTTTGAGCATAGACCCATTAAATCGAAATCAGGTTAAAAATTCCTAACAGATTAGGCCAGAGAGATGCACTTAGACTCAGTTTAAATCAGCCAGAATAACGCTGATTCTAATAATTTTGTAATCGCAGTAAACGATGTTATTATTTACTAAATTAAGCAGGAAGAAAACAACCGCTTTCAAATATTACTCGCCCTTCTGAATTGGGAGTTTCGCCAAAAGAGGGAGATGAAAAGCCCCTAGGTAGCAAGCCAAGCGGTTTGATTTTTATAATTCAAAATCAGTTTACTCGAGAACTGTATTCGGTCGTTCCAGCTCCTATAGGTGGCGCGGCGGCAGCATGACATGGCGGCTGAGTCGGCGACAGCGCCTCTGCCATAGAGCGCACGTTTTGACAAGCGGGCCTGCGTCTTGATGTTGTGGCATCGTTCGTGTGAGATTTGGCATTTAAATAAGTGGCAGTATGACATATCAGTCATAAATACGAAGTTATCTATGAGTTTGGCTACACTAGTTTCAAAATAAACGTTCGCTGATTCGAGTGCGTATGGATTCGCTAGCTCAGAAGTGAGAACTCCGTCAATATTGCTGAATGCACTGAACATGCCGCATTAAAGGGCGACAAACTCTTTAAGCGACAGTTTTTCGGATATTCACATTTTATTTTATGAGATGTCTCAGCGCAGCCATTGAGCGCACATATAGTTCACATGCTCAATACCGAGTATATAACAGCTTGTTCCTCTTCAGCGTATATCATGAGGCAGACTGGGGCAAATGTATGCTACTGTTCGAAATAGTAGCGAAACGGCCATTTTAGCTTAATGAAACAGCCGAAATTAACACTCGAGGCGTGTTCTTTGCACTACCAAGAGATGAGTGCATTATCATATATGATTGCGTTTGTTCAGATCCACTGCTCACCTCACCCGAAAAATTACAATGCAACAAAAACGTTAGCGCATTTCAAATATATCGCTCCCATTTAACCTGTTGAAAAATGAAAATACATTTGAAGAATGTGCGCATATCACATTGTTATGTCGACACGGTATGGCCAGAAAGTCACGCTTATAAATCTTATCCTTCATTTTTTTCAATTAACCTCGTGGTGATCAATCAGAATAAGTTAAACAAAAACAAAAATAAACGACCAGCTGCACGTGGAGAAATATAGGCGGTTATTAATAAGAGAAAGGGCTCCCTCTTTTGCACGTCCAACCTTAAAAGATATCACCATACGTTTCATATCAACTTGGTGTTTAAACACTGCAGCACTTTCGTGCAGCTGCGATGGCATGATATTAAGCCCAAATTTAATGCGATTCGTGAGCATGAATACACTGACGACGCGGCTTTTTTCAACAAAATACGTCGCTCAGAATCAGCATGGGTCAAGTCAGAACGTCGTACAAACCAGCCCAGCGAACCAAAACGCATCTTTTTACACGTTTGCTCCGTGGCAGGAACAAATATTTGCTTCGTCAAACAGTTTATTGATTTGCACATCTCGGAATCGCAAAAATATTCGTTTTCTGCTCACATCTCCACGCTCCAAACCAATGCGGTCACCCGCGCATACCCGCGCCGCGAAGAGCTACCCGCTCTCCCTCGAGACCGGCCGTGCCACCGGCTCGCTGCTTCAAGAACAGGCCGCGCGGCGCCGCCACCATCGCTGAAACGACCGAATACACATTCATAGCCTAATGAGTGGTAGGTGATGAACGGAATATTTAGTTGAATTATATTGAGGGATCCTGCTTGTTAGGTGGAACGAAAAACACCAATTACTTACTCTCTCTTTACAGAAACATATATGAGTATTATTTTTACACATCCCTAGTTTCCATTGTTGCAATACTGAGCAGCCCCCCGCTCGCAGTCAGTAATTTCCTGTATGTCACTTGGTTTCTTAGCCTTTTAGCAACCATTCATCATGAGTTGCCAAGCTGATTTTACCATCTGTAATTTTAGCTGTATGGTTTATACCTTAGAATAATTATTTCCCAACAGTCTGCTTGGCACAGAAGATATGTCTCTTAACAATGGGCTACGCAATTCAAGCTCGAGGAGACATATTTCTCCAATTCAATGCCGCATGTGGTGCACCAAACAATATTCATCTGACGGGGCATCGCAATCCTGGCCAAACGCTACACCGATTATACTGCAGAAAGTGTTAACTGTCAAGATTCCCTGTTTCCATTGAGCCGCCCCCTGTGCAACGAGTATGTCAACCATTAGGAACGGGGCTAATTAACAGGTATGTGACAGTTTTTACGCTGTAAGCTTCGCATAATTACAGCCGCTGAGATCTACCACTTCGCCCACTAAAGTTTTTCACGCAGGACGATTAGAGCACAGAAGTTTCAACTAACGCAAAATGCGGATGAGATTCAACAGCTTCAAAACGCGTTAAAAATATACCTGGTCAACCAAAATCTGGAAATGTGTGCGAAGTGAGGGATTATCTCCGCATCATTTATCGCGAGTCCTGCGTTCTTAAATAAACGCAGAAAAAGACCAATTTATGAAAGCGAACTCGTCTCAACTCTACCAATGATTACCGCATGTAGCTTGCAATTTTAAGGCGAAAGCCTTTAATGGCTCATGCTGTCATGGACAAAGTGTGTCCCGCTTTTGCGGGCGCAAGTCAACCCAATAAAGGGTTGATTCCAGTGCTATTACGCCTGTCTTCTCTTTTGGTGCCTACGACCTTGTCACCACTATTTGATATCTGGTGGAGGTGCTGCCCTTTGTGTTCCGATCTACTCATTCAAGCGACCAAAGCCCTGTTCCTGCCGTCCTGGGAGACCAGCCTACAGGCCACTGAACCAGACGCCAACTTCAAGGGCTCCAACCCGAATTCGGTCTGCTGTCGGACCCCGTCCAACCCCGGAAGAAGTCCTGAACACCAGCAATGGCCAAGCCTGCAGTAACGGTTGATATTCAGCAGCCCAGACAGCCCCCATTTTCAATGACAACCCGGGACAATGTCCAAAGGACTATCTAGACCAATACGAACGCGTTACCGCATTTAAAAATTGAGACGTCTTGAAACTCCAAGCGAATGTGCATAAGTATAGAGCTTAAAAAGATCATAGAGCGCCAAAGCGCTCAGATCGAGGAGCAGAACGTCGAAATACAGGCGCTTATGAATAAGATCGAAACGCTAGCTAGTAACGGCAGCTTGGCAAATTCAGGACCCCAAGACAACACGGCGGCAAGCAACGCCGCAGGCTTGTGCAGGATGCCGCGGAGGGCCCCCCCGCTCGCCCCGCCAAGGGCGGACACGGACAGCGGGAGACGCTGAAGGCACGCAACGTGCAGCAAATAATCTAGAGGCGATGGATGCCGAAGAGAGCCCCGTGAGCGGAGAGGAAGCGGCGAACGCAGAGACCGCGACCATGGTAACGACACAGATGTCGCGAGGAGAGCTGATGGCCATTTTGGCCGCAATTTCCCAAATTAACGAAAGACTAAGCAAAATAGACGACCGACTTAAAGCGGTCGAGAGTCAGCCTCACACGCCATCTGTGAAGCCCAAAAGTCAAGCGCTAAAAGTATTCTCAACATCGGTGAGGAACAGCTTCGCGTCCCTGAAAAGGGGCGAGCCAAAAAATAAAAAACGCGATCGCGAAAAGGCGCAATCGATTAGAGTTGCCCGGAAAGGATGATGCAGAAGCCAAGTAAGAAGCACAAGAAAACCGGGGGGACACCACGGTAATTTACCGGTGGAACTGCCATGGAATTCGCAACAAAGAAGCGGAACTAATGTTACACATTGACGGGCAAGACAAGCCCGATGTAATTGCTCTACAGGAGACAAACGGGAAACAGACTTAAGGGGTACGTCCCTTACGCGGGCCCTAGGGAGAACGGAACGGCGGTGCTCGTTCGAAGCAACGTGGCGGCATGTCACCCTGTTACGGCGCAGGGTGACATGCCGGACTTTTGGAGGTTACCTAAATTGCAGTCTTGTTTTGCGGTCTTGTCGGAGCACATTTTCAGCTCCTGATCATTGTGAAACAAATGTTAGTCAACATTTGACTCTATGAAAGTATTCTCCTATGCCTTTTGTGATAATAGTGCTTACAATTTTTTTAATGTTCGTCATTTTCATACCTTCAGTTGTATGTTTCAATGCAGATCTGTGATGACTCGGTGCATAAGGCACAATAAATTTTGTTGCTTGTTCAAGTGTTGCTCAAGGAAATGTTCTATGACTATGCAAACAGCTTGATACATGAAGTTCTGGCTTTTCTGGGAACAGTATTTTCAGAACAGATCTGTGATATGCAAACAATTGCAAGCAGCTATGATTCTTCTCTAAGGTGCATAATATATGACATGAATGTCTATTCTCTTTGTAATTCATTGGTAATATATGCACAAGCAGAATCACTATTGTGAGGTTCATGAAAGAATTGGAAAAATTAAGTGTGCTACTGTATGTAGTTTCGTTTCATTCTGAAAATGTGTCTAATACATGCATTGAAAACACAGGACTACTACTCTAAAGCTATCCCAGTTAGACTGTGAATTCAGCTGCATGTGCTGTGGTCATTTATTTATTTAAATACTTCAGGGCCATATAGTAATACAGAGGGGAGCCATTTACCATAGTAATACAACACACATAACATGAGCCTAAAGTTAAGAGATGTTGCTGGTTATACAACTTTACCTATTGCATTCATGGATTCATGGAATAAATAAACGGTTGTCATCGATTACTGCCAGTACCTGGGAAGGTGATTCCACTTGTCCTATGTACGGGATAAAAACGAATGAAGGCAGGTTTTCGTTCTGCAGAAAGGTACGTACATCAACCTTGCGAGTGATTCATCTGTGGTGACATGTACTGTTGCAGTGAAATAAATTCTCGTGGGTGATAATGATGAAAACTATTATGAAAGACATGAAGACAAAGTTTCCTACAACGAGATACAAGGGATGGCAGATCGAAGCCATCTTTCATGCTGGATATTGGAGAAGGATGAACCACACAGAATTATTTTGAGCCATTTTCATAACTGTGCTAAGTTCTGCTGGTAAGGATCCCATACTGATGCTGCATATGTAAGTTTAGGTAACTTAGTGAGTGATTTGTAGAGTAAAAGTTTCATGGGAGAAGGCACTTCAGAAAGGTCAGGACAAAGATATCCAAGTGTTTTACTGCCATTAACATGCGTAACATGAACAGCCTAGGTAAGGTTGTTAAAGATGTGAACACCAAGGTATTTACACAACAGCACTGAATCTAGAAGCATGCCATTAATGTGATCAGAGGATAATTTATTCACTCTACATGCATAAATTTAACTTGTTAGCATTAAGGTCCATTAGCCATGATTAGCATTATGCTGAGATGGAATCAAGGTCAGATTAAAGTTAGTATGTCACCCCATAACATTTTTCTCTGAAAATTATGTAGTCATCGGCAAATAGGCAAATTTTAGAAGAAATTTGGGAAGGTAAATCGGTAATATAAATAAGGAAAAGAAACAGACCAAGTACAGAACCTTGAGGAACACTATAATCAATCATACTTGGATTCGAGGTGAGGTCGCTAATCGAACGAACTGATGGCTTGTAAGAAAAGCGTCAAGCCAGGTTAGAATATTTCAGTCCAGGTTAAGCTTCTGTAATTTTTATAGTAGTAAGGTATGGCAGACTTTATTAAGTGCTTTGAAAAAATCTATAATACGCCGTTAGCTAGTGAGTTACAATCAAGAATGGCATGCAACTTGTTAGCAAAAGATGCAACTTGGGTTTCTCATCAGTATGAGTTTCAAAAAATGTGCTGAAATTGGGAGAAGAGTTTCATTCCAAGTAATTGGCTCATGAAGTTCACAGGGAATGCAGGTGAGCGAAATTTGATTATTGTTTCTTCATTTGTGCAGCAGAATCAACTTTTCGACCTTTTCAAGCATCGTTGAAATTTTTAAAAACAGATGTTGAAAATGATACGAGGCACTGGAGCACGAACTATCACCTGAAATTTTATTGCAGAGAACACACATATGAATGCTTTATGCATAAAAACAGAAAAAAAACAATGTCAGCAAACCAACGTCAACAATGTTGCTATCGTATCGTTGAGTAAACGTTATAAATCTGTCACAAAAGATCATTTATCTTTTTTTGCTACCTGCTACCTTCCATGTGGCAGGTAGCAAACCCTGGTCTAATGCCTGCTGGAAAATTTGTTAATATATGCAAGAGTAAGCACTTGTAAATTTAAGAAACTTGGCATTATTCAGATTGGAACCCCCAGTGGCAGATATTTTACTGAGTTAATTTCAGCACGCCGTCAAGGAAAGCTGTGACTGGAAACATGGGCATATAACAGACTCGACTTGGAGAAGGGAGATTTATGGAGATAGAAAAACTGGCAATGAAAACAGTTCGAGAGGAGAAGCATATTCCAATACGTTTGTTAAGCATTTGTGAGCTAGATAGGAGAGGGAGAGCGGAAGTGGGAGCACACCTAACTTTCATCATGTGAAGATGCCCCTTCGTGGTGGGTATTGTTTTCTGTGACTGTGACATGGTTATTTCTGTAATGCTATCATTTATTGCATACAGCTTTTTGTTCATTTTTATAATAGTGAACATATAATAGCTATAAAATACCTTCATAGCTAAGAACAACTTCAAGCAAGTGTGCAGTGGGCTGTGAGAGTGTTGGAATCAAAATCATTCTTTTGAATACAACGAAAGTGGACAAAAAAAGCAGAAAATACATGTCGGCAACACACTGCAACACCATTTTTCTTGACGGCTCAGCACACACTTGCAGGAGCATTTAACTTTTCCTTGCAATAATAGTGCTTGGTTCATGTAAATTACTTGAGCAAGGGCTCATCAACAAAGTTTGTTTAAAGTGCACACACGTGCCAGACCTTGTTGAGCTGGTCAATCATACTGTTGGCAAATGCTTACGAGAGGATTCGGAAGTTCTTCAGCCTTCCTATTACTCTTTCAACATGTATTCAAAGGCTTGCATGCGTCTTGTCTCTGTTTCGTCATCTTCTGACAGTTGTGAGCACTCATTCATAAATGGGGGATGTTCAAGTGTAGAGAAAGCTGCTTGCGTTCCTCAACTATGGTGAATCCTCTGTCTGCCATTACACTGCGCCCAGGTAAGAACTTCTCAAGAGTGCCACATGACAGTGTTAAGGCCTTATCGGAGAGCCTTCCAGGTGCAAGATCAGAAATAAACTTGGCAAAGCCATTGGGGCTGCATACTATCAAGCCATTGGCTGCGTACAATCCATGATGCCATTGACTGTGTTGTATCTTTTTTCAGAGAACATTTCAGGTTGGTACTTATCACAGATGGCAGGTGGCATCAGTGTTTGCACCTGCATCTAATTTTGAAATTGGATGATTGCAGCCTTTTGATTAAAGCATCATTTGACCATCTGCTAGAAATATTGTGTATTTTTCTCTTACCTGACACAGCCTGTTGTTCAAGGAATCCAGCGAGGTGATTTATATCCATAACACCATCATCTGTGACATGCAAAACCTAATAAAGAATTTATTTTTATGAGCACAATTTTCAGTATGGATTGCACCAAGACATTTTCTTGCAATACAGCACATGTGATCAATAGAACTGTACTTGGTCATTTGCATTCATTCACTAGTAAAGCATGCAACATCACAACTTTGTGTGTTGTATTGGGATTTTTTGGTACATAAGCAACTAAGGCTATCATGCACCAAGAGCAAGGTTAAATCGTTTTGTGAAAAAGGAGAAAACAGGTGTGTTTAAACTAGAGTTTGCTTAGAAAGTCTCATTTTAGGAAATGGGTTGCATTGATTTTTATGGCGATGTGGAAAGCATGAGATTTGTTTACTGATGCACACTTGATTTATTCTACAGTTTGTGTAAGACATTTGCTTCCCTTAGAAAACTGAAAGCACAAGATAAATCTACAAGTCTGTCTTTGCCTAATATCAGTCTTGGGAGAAAAGGATTTTGTTGTTTTTAAAATGAGGTAAAATATTTTTTTCTTAGTGTTTCGAGACCTGTGCATGAGAATAAAACATGGTTAATAGTAAGTTAGCACATGGAATCTGCAGCAGTACCTGCTACTTAAGAAATTCATGCTATGACTACTTTGCAACTTTGTGTGTAGGTGATACAACCTGCTTATTTCAATAGAGTAAACAGCATTTTAACAGCAATAGTATTAACACAAGACCAACTTAACCAAATCTTAATGCTTCTGAGTCATAGCCGCTTGTTGATTGCCTGCTAACCAAAATCACAATCAATTAACCATATTTCCTTTCTTTCTCACTAATTCAATAGGGTAAGTATTGTTTTTAAGCAGGAACATTCAGCTGTTTTTGTTACTGCACAATACTTTTACCTCAACACAGTACTTATCTGAGCTGCTGATAGGCAAAGCACGAACCTTTTTGTGCCATGAAGAGCATAAAATTTGTTTTGAAATCATTTCACAGATTCAGCTCTACGCCACTGTTTGTGCATAATGCTCCTTTGGTTATACTCAGAAGCATGGAAATGTGGTGTGCACTGCTTACCTGTCGGCTAGGTCAGTTCCTCAAGGCCCATTTGCAAACGCATCAACACAAGGATCAACTGGGTTTTTAAAGGCAAAACAAACTTCCTGTTTTCGCCTTCTGCCTTTGGCATATTACAGAAACATAGTCACTTGGCTTTCGGATCTAGGAAAAACCAAAATGCATTGAGCCATTCATGTGACGTGAAGGTCGTGTAGTATTTCAGCTTTTTCAGGTCTTAACATCTCATATGCAAATTCATTTTTTTGGCTTTAGCTTTCATGTCTTTGACTTCATTGTGCAGCACTTGATAATTCAAGCTTTAGTACCCTGTTTGTCTGCTGCAACCGACTGCACAATTTTTTCATTTTGGCTTGTTTTTGCTGCAGTTTTGCTAGCTGTTTCTTAACTGTCTCTACTTCTGCATTTGTGCTGTCCAGTTTATCTTGAAGTATTCAAATTATCTCTTTTTGTGCAGCAAGTTTGTCAAGGACACTTTGCTCACTTTCTTTCGTGAAGCTGTAGTTGTGACCTACGGTTGCCCCATTTGAATTTGTACCATCGATGATGGTGTGGTCTGCTTTATCTCTACTGGTAGGCATTACTTGCAATGCAGAGTTGTTTTGAGTGGGCTAGTTGAAGCAATGAGAGAAATATCATTTATTTACAAAATAGTGTGGTTTTAGAAGCCAAAGTAGGCTCATTAAAAGTCAAATAGCACTATTAAATGCCAGAAAGGTGTAAGAATAAGCCAAAAACCTATGTACTACATATCACACATCTAAGGCAAGACTACCTGATGGTCCCATTCACAAAATAAGAGCCAAGTATTTTTCTTGAAGGAGTTTGTTCACAATCAGCACATGGAATCTGCAGCAGTGCATGCTACATAAGGGATTCATGCTATGACTACTTTGCAACTCAATACTAAGCATTTAGATGCATTAACCTGCAGCAGACAGAAATCCGTACAATATATAAATGTGGGTGCCAAGTTTCTTGGCTAGAGTTAGTTGCTATACCTTTTGTATTAGCAGACGTCTCTCCATCACCTGTCGCGTCTTTAGGGGAAAGACAGTGGGAACTCGAATCATGTAGGTCTTTTTGCCTCCTTCAAAGTAGGCACCACAGACCCTGTGGCCTGATGTTAAATGAACCGGGAAAACCTGTAAACAGGATGATCATATAGCCTTACCAAGATACTTTGTTGGGCGAGTTGGTACATATTCATTATTAATTTAAAAAGCGTGAACAAGAAGAGAAAGCACAAGATAAAAGGAAGCCACAGTACAAGCGCTGACTCACAACTATGCCTAAGTCTTTACTCCAAGGCCCAGATAAAAACAAATATGACAAAAATGAAACAATCATGTGAAACAACCCTTGGGTTCACCCGCTGCACAAAAAATCACTCAAAATAGACATCTCTTTGCTTGAAAGAGCAAGAGAAGTCTTGCTGACACACTTGTCCATTGAAATAAAATATGATTAAACTATGTCTCTCGTTATCTTTTCTTTGTGGTGATACAAAATCCTAACCTGGTCAAGCATAGGCATACACTTCTTCTCCTTCTTCATTGTTTCATATGAATGGCAATGTGAGACCAGAAATGTTTTGTCCTTGCTACATTGCAAGTTGTTCCGGTGTTCCAGTAGTCTTGTTAATACAGCGTCCTGTTCGTCCTATATAACAGGCTCCACAAGAGAGTGGAAGCCTGTACACAACACCAGTCTTGCTTCTAACAAATGGGTCTCTATGTTTCACACCACATTCTTGCTTCTTCGATTCTCTTTCCCTTTGAATAGCCAGGCAAATCCTCTTCATCTTGAGTAGGGTGGTCAATGTGACGTCGATGCTATGCTTCTTACATTTTTGAGGCCATGTGAAATTCTGTGCACATATGGTACCACCACAACCTTCCTCTTCTTCTCACCGATGCTGGGCAGAGATTTCTCTCTGTGCGATCCTTTAAGGCTCTTCAGTACCCGGCAACTGGCCTCCATTAATAACCGACTCCCAATAACCGGCCTTTGGAATTCTTGTCATTTGTCTTTCAAAACGCTTGCCCATGCCGTGGTAGCAAGATTTCTTCAACGCATTTAACAAGCATGTGTTGATCATCCCATTCTTCACTAATTTGGAATGCCCAAATTGGAGCTTAGCAAGGGCTTCACTGATCTCGGGTTGTATTCTCAACAAACATGATCCTCACCGAACTGAATCAATAAATCCAAATTCTGCTACCGATCGTCAACTGGTTCTTCAACAGTAAATTCCAGCCCGGATCTATCTCTATAAAATCATCAATAATGTCCCTCATTCGTTGATTGAATCCTTCACGGTCTGTGAATACTAAAAAGTCGT
>JAJIZL010103829.1:0-11325 GCA_023969395.1 Amblyomma maculatum | reverse complement strand
ACTCTTACCCTACTCAATTTCATCTCTTAATTGTTCCTCGCAGAGTGTCCGACCGATCGGTTTAGAATTTGCGTGGAGATGAAGATACACCCTTTTCCTCTCCCCCTCTCCTGAAATTAAATTTGAGGCGTCCCGCTGTGAGCGTGGTATGCGTTGTGCAAGAGCTACCAGCTCTTTAGTACCGTGGACGCACTCGTAATATTGTCAGAACCGAGCCTCTCCCACGCCCCCTCCCTCTTCGAAAAAAATATTACTTTTGCCTTGCTGGTTGCCATAGTAACCGTGACGCCTGCCTTAGCCATCAGTGATACGATACTCTAACGCAGACTGTACAGCAGAAACTTGTGAAATTTAGAGCTGTACTGCACTTGTCATAAAATCATACTCGTGAATTTAAAGCCTAACAATTAAGATAACAATTAAGGTATCACTAAATAGGAAAGTATATAACAGTTGCATCTTACCTGTACTCACCTATAGGGCTGAAACATGGAGGCTAACCAAGAGGGTTCTACTTAAGTTGAGGACAACGCAGAGGGCTATGGAACGAAAAATGGTAGGGGTAACATTAAGAGATAGGAAGCGTGCAGAGTGGGTCAGAGAAATAACTCAAGTTATCGACGTTCTAGCGGAAATTAAGAAGAAGAGATGGACATGGGCAGGACATGTAATGCGGAGAGAGGATAACCGATGGTCGCTTAGGGTAACAAACTGGATTCCAAGGGAAGGAAAGCGTAGCAGGGGGTGGCAGAAAGTTAGGTTGGCGGATGAGATTAAGAAGTTCGCAGGGGTCAAGTGGATGCAGCTAGCACAGAACCGGGTTAAGTGGAGAAATATGGGAGAGGCCTTCGCCCTGCAGTGGGTATAGTCAGGCTGATGATTATGATGAATTAAGATAGAAACATTGAAAACTTTGCCTAATCGCCAAGCGGAATCACGCCAATTGAATGATGCGAAATAGTGTTTTTGCACGTCTTAATCGGCTTCAGCCGAGTTAAAAGGTTTTCTTTTGTTTGTTTGTTTTTTCCTGCGTAAATCGCTCCGCGCATGCTTGCGCGGAGCGATTGCTTGCGCGGAGCGCGGAGCTTGCGCGGATGGGATTGGATGATGAAAGAGGAAATTTCAACTGACCATGTCAGGCCTTTTGTTTTCCATTCTTCACTTATACATGGGTTCCATCTCAATTTTTCATAATTCCTTTCACATTGCACTGTTGTGAATGATGTTCACTGTCCGTTTTTGGTTGCAATCAACTGTTAATTATGTACATATTTCATTAGTTGAATAAGTCTTGCTCGGAAAGCCGTCTGTTAACCCACGTTCTTGTTATACATTAGTGTGGCGCAATTAGCAGATGAACACTGGAAAGAAGAGGTTGGCACTCTCCGTGCTTCTTTTTTCTTGTGTTCGTGCGCTTAATTAGCCCTACAGCAAGTACTTCTACAACTTTTCGTGGTGGCTCGAGTAAAGAGGCCAAAGCTTGACAGGGAAGAGCAACTGCTGTATTGAGTAGAGAAGTAGAGAAGTGCAGAAGTGCAGTCTAATGCAATGGCGAGAGAACTTCAAGTGGAAAAATTACGGAATATATGTGCTGGATGACCTCAAGGCGTACGCGTATGTTGCGTTCCACGAAAGTCCGCAAGAAGATGTGCTAAGTCAACGAAAGAAGGAAGAAACTTGAGCAGGCTGATTATCTCTCTCTCTTTTCCTTCCTTTCTCTTCTTCTTATCCCCCTCCTCTCTCTCTCTCTCTCTCTCGTTCTTTCTTTCTCACTGAACACGCCAACCGCGTAGACGGTTAGCAATCCCTACTCCGTTTCCCAACTCGTTCCCAGCGAGGTTTTAAAACACATGCTTCGAGGCACGACGGCTCACACCATCATGGCGACGTTCTCACGCGTTCGCGAGACTCGCGCATGCGCCTGGAAGCCTTCACTCTCGCTGCCAGCCTCCAGGCCGCGGGGCACAAGCTACAGGGAGAGGGGGATATATGCATGTACTACACGCGTATATACCGTATACAATTTGGGCTATAAATGAAATTTCCAAAGTTGGAGAGCACCTTCAAAAACCACCATTTTATTGACTGGGATCAAGAAATTCTTCCTTGTATCTTTTATTTTTCTCAGCTCAAAGAAAGCGCTCAAAATACAAAAAATAAAATGTTACAAGCGCGGTCGCTCGCTACGAATGCATGTATTGGTGTCCCTGAAAACAAAGGTGTTCTCTCTTCGCGCGCCACGCTCGTGCCACGTTGAGGTTGTGCCTCGTTATAATATGGATGCTTTGGTTCCCAAGGACAGCTGTCCATAAAGAAAGTCGTTCGTAACAACGAATTGCGAAGTAAAATGCATTCAGTAAAAAGAAAAGTGCACCATGGTTGCGGCGTGCTTCTTTGTTTTGCGGCATTCGGTGAAGTTGAAATTAGGCTCAACTTTTTGGAGCCCACAGCCCATTATCCTACTCGTCAGACCAGGGTATGCTTGCAATAGTCTGCGGCAGCCTCATGCGAGTACTGATCTATATCTTGACTATATATCTTGATTATGAGATTATGACTGTATCTTGATTATGAGCTTGACGACGTCTCATGGATGAGTCACCTAATTATTAATGCGAGAGCATTACTTCGCTATGTTTTCCTACTGCGGCTGTTGACATCCCAGGACCAAGGTGCTTGACAGCTGCTGAATTAAGCTTCAGTATGTAGCAAAAACTGCAGAGTTTTAGTGCGCGATCCATTTAAACTGCTCCAATACATTATAGCGCAGCAAAAGACGAGGACACAAGCGACGAGAGACGAACACCACGCTACAGCGTTTTGGAACTATGTACCAACAAGCCCAAAACGCTACGCTACTAGACTGCTTGTTTTCCAGAAAATGGGGCGTCGGCGTGGCGAGCAAAAAATCACTAATATGCATCTGCCAAATGGTAGTTGGCAGGTAACTTATGGCTGGGCACTTAATAGTCTTTGGTTGGTTGGTTGCACAACTTTTATTTCCATCGGAAATGGGTGTCGTCTTCCCCGCCCTCGGCACGCGTGCCGGGGAAGACGGGGAGTCGTGCGCCCGCGGATTAGTGGCTGGCAGGTAGCCCTTGGCTTGTTGCGGCTTCTTCCGCCAGATGGACGGTGCGGTGCTGGATCGCAGGGTCCGCGCTTCGCAGCAGGGTATCCCAGGCTACTCTACTTGTAAGGTTGTGTGACGTCACAAGACTGCGTGACATGAACACGCTGACTGAAGCTGCCAACTGAATATACTTCTTTTATATGAGTGGGAATCAAATCCTTTCCCAGTCAGACAGGTTACTCCTGGGCCACGCAGGTACGTTCGTGCGGGGCTGTATATCTGTGTCCGCTGCAGTGGTGCCCCACACAACAGGCCAGCTTAGGACTGTATGCTGCATGCCTGAGATAATAAAGACACAAGGTCGAGAGATAAGTGATTAAGCGATTGGGAAAGTGAATGTACGCCAACGAGTATCGGCAAGGCCAACCGCGGACGGGGGCCGCCGTCAAAGCTGTCCCTCCTAAACCTTAAAGGCGAGGCTTAAGTGTCCTCACAATTTTTATTTACATCCTTACATGTCATGCGGCAAATCGCAAGGGGTATCGACTGGGCACCTTTACATTTTGAAGCATGAAGGCACCAAATAAGAGGACCATTAGTCAATCATTTTCACTTTTCCACCGCATGCCTCTGGTGTTCTGCGCTCAAACTACAGGTAATGAAAAATATGGCCAGGGAGTGGAGATTTTGTTTTCGTCATACTGCATATTAGCACTCCAGAAATACATGGAGCCCATATAGGTTCTGAGCATTTTTTTTCTCTGCCGATTGTCCGAACAGGAAGAGTCTCGCTACAAACAAGGCGTGGGTACATAAAAAAGGTTTGGTCCCAAGAAAGGTTGCTTAAGATTCGAGTGTTTCATATTAACCGGTGCCATATTAGCGGACGGCCTGTATGTAAAGAACTCGTCGCTGTTGTTGCTTTCGCCATCTAGGGAGCATCTTATCTCAAAGAAGTGCTTATGTTTTTCTGCAGTTGGATCCAGTTATTTCTCCGAGCGTGACCGAACCACAGACAGCAAGCATTAAACAAACGCACGACCATGGAGCAAGGAAGCTCTTTCCTTCCTCCATGCGCACGACGCGTATGATCGTCTCTCGTTTTCCCACACCCTCGCCGACACGCTCTTAAAGCATACTAGCACGCCCTCGCCTGTCCCTTCTTCCCCCGCCTTCTTCTGCGCGTAATAATGAGAATAAGAACGCGTGCGCATAGGCAAGCGGCTGCCCATGGGCTCAGCTAACAAGGCCGCGGGGAAAAAGAATTGAATACGAAGAAACGCCGGCCATGTGACCGCCACCTTAGCGTAGACAATGTGACGACGACGGAGAACCAACGTGAAGAAAGAACGCTTCCGACAACGAACGAACGACTCTGACGCAGACGCTGCGAGGATTAATATAAAAATATACATGCAAAAATGGAGAGAGGGTTACCCACGCAGATGTTTTTCGCGGTTCTCGACGCGACCTTCGTACGCTTGGCCGCCGCCGCCGCTGCCGCTGACAACGGATTGGATGCGTGCATCCCAGACGCGGCCAGCTGGCTCTGGGCTCCAGCCGCAACCAACGTTATAGTAACGTTGCCCGCAACGCCCAGTCGCCAGCGGAGGAAGCTTTGCCGGCGGCGACTGACTGCTTAAACGCGTGCCAAGCCGTTGCCAGCTATGTGCAGCCGCAAGCGTGTGTGCTGGCCAAAGGGTTATTTAGGAGAAGTGCATATTATGCGCGACGCGTCGCCAAGCGTTCGATCCATGTTCCGCTGCCGAGGATCGCACAACATACGAGAGACGAAGACGCTTGTTTGAAAGCGGATGTGGCGGGGAACACGGCCTATAGCCGGGCCCAGTAGGGAGTGGTTCGGAGTGATGCGACATGAAGATTCGGGATGATGCGACATGATGATTCGGGATGATGTGAAATGAAAATTCGGGATGATGCGACATGAAGATTCGGAACGTCCTATTTTAGGTAATGCCGAAGAATAAGTAGTGCACATTATTACTGCCAGCTCGCTGAAGCAGAAATTCTACTCGCCCAGAAGGGTGTGGGAGCTGCTCGAAGAACAGCAAATAGAGTGAGGGAAACTGGCCGGATAACTCCCTCACCACGGAAAAATGTGTGCCACGGAGCTTTGATTCCATCTGTACGTTACATGTCCGCCTTATGTCCTCTCCTGATCCTCATTTGAGCACAATATAATTAACTCTTATTCGTTGTCTATAATTCATGCTGTTATATTGTCTGTATAACAGAAGAAGTACTTGGTGCGAATAGGCAACCCAGCACGGCTGGAAGAAAGGTCGTAACACATGCTTGGGCGACTTCACACGGACGCCTTGTGTTGTTTACAGCAAACCGCTGCGCACCTGCTCACGAAACAAAGTCTCGCGGACGGATTACGGCTTAAACGGATTCAGAGGAGGAACGGGAGAAGGCATTAGTGACAGACGAGGGGAAAAGCTCAGGAATGGTTCGTGTTGAACCGCTCCTTATTACGCAACTGTTTCAAAGCCTGCGGGCAGCGGGAAATCTTGTTGGAAGGTTTCAGTGGGCTGCTTATCACGCTCGCCAAGGTCACGCGGGGCGCTCGTGTCCCTTGTCGGCAGTCTTTTGCGGTCTTGGAGATTGCATATACGCTTCGAACCAGACCCGCAGCCATGTGAGCGATCTCGAGGGTCAGTATATATACGTTCTCGTCCCACATCGTCAAGCCGCAGCCGTTTTTATGGCGACGCGGGGATAGCGATCTTTGCGGCGAGGCGTGAAGGACGCACTAAGATAGGTCGATATTATCTGTGCCGATCACTTAACGGAGATTGAGCGCTCTTCGAATACGCACGCTGATAAGTATCGCATAAATACGAATTTAAGCATCTCGCTGCGAAAGCTAGTGCTTTTTCTCCTTATTCTGCCATACTGCGGGAGTGGGAAGACCTTGAATGTAAGCATTATGGTCAGCGTTTAAACCTTACCATTGCCGCTTCCGTCGGACGCCAGCTCCCACCATCACCTTACAGTTAGCCGAGTTGCAGATTGGTTTACGCAAATGATGCGCTCGTTATGACGTATGTATGAAGGAAGCCAGCAGTCACCGAAACCAAGGAAAACATAGTGGAATGTTTCTAATATTTATTTAGTTTGTAGTGTTCACCAGTAAGAAACTTAGTTTGATCAGCCGCTGTGGCTCAGTGGTTAGGGATCTTGACTGCTGGATCCAAGGACGCGGGGTCAAATCTTGGCCGCAGCGGCCACCTTTCGTTGGAGGCGAACAGCAAGGCGCCTGTGTACTGTGCGATGTCATTGAGCGTTAAAGAACCACAGGTGGCCGAAATTATTTGGTTCCCTCCACTATCTATTTGTTAGTGGGGTTTAAAGTCCCAAAGCACTCAGGCTATGAGAGACGCCGTAGTGGAGGGCTCCGGAAATTTGTACCGCCTGGGGTTCTTTAACGTGCACTGACATCTCACAGCACACGGGTGCCTTGCTTTTCGCCTCCATCGAAAAGCGGCCGCCGAGGCCAGGATTCGATCCCGCATCCTTAGGAACAGTAGTCGAGCGCCGTAACCACTGCGCCACCCCGGCGGGGCCGGTTCCTTCCACTACGTTCCATGATGAGTCCTTCTTTGAAGTACGGGAGCTATTAAGATCCATTCCTTGGATCCCCAGCCGAGCGCTTTAACCAACTGCGCCACGCCCGGGATCGTGAAACGCACATCATTTCTCTTCGTCGTTAGGGTTACAGTAGCGGAATTCCACGAATGGCAGACTGTGCCTTTCCTTTCCTATAAACCAACAAGAATAGGCGGGACCTTCGCACAAGCGTAGACATACAAAAACTAGAAAACTTCAAAGTTGGCTGCTTGTTTCTTTTTATTTTTAACTGAAACGCTGGTACTCTCTATCAGCTATGCTGAATAAAGTGAACATGGCGCGCTCTTGAATGAAGCCAGAAAAAAGGCTCGAATTAAATTTCTCAGTTGCTTATATTTTTCAAAGCAAGGTATTGATCCACAAGAATACATAAACATAGCTCGACATAAGCGTTAACATTATATCGAACGTATTTTTGCCCGAGCTCCCGAACTGATTTGCATAATTTTTAATTTTTAGTTGGTTCACAGGAAGGGAAAGGTGCAGTATTTGTCACACTTGCTCTGTCGATACCTGAACCGTGCCGTAAGGGAAGGGAGGAAAGTGGGAGTGAAAGCAGAAAGAGAGAAAGGAGGGCCTAGTGGAAGTCTACGGAGTAATTTCGACTACCTGGGGATCTTTAACGTGCGCTGACATCGCACAGCACACGGACGCCACTTCGTTTCGCCTCCATCGAAACGCAGCCGCCGAGGTCGGATTGAAACCCGGAAACTCCGGCACAGTAGTCGGGCGTCTTACCACTGCACCACCCCGACGGGGCATTTTTCTAACACGATATTGGACTGGAATATACTGCCGCATGGTTCCTCACTGCTTGTTCCCAATAAGTGACTCAATTATTACCCGATGCTGTCTCTAAAGCGGTATGTTGCTTATTTTGCGCATTGTTTATTTTTATCTGAACCTTGTTTATGCGTGGTTATATCTCATTTAGTTTTGTATAAGTCTACATTGCATCATTTTAGTGTGTGTATTGTCAATTGCAATGCTGCTTAAAATCAGCACTGATTTTATCAATGCTGCGTACTTTATCAATCAGCGTACTTTATTTTGTAATGTGCTGCTCCTGCTCGAACCATGCCTGGTCCGCAGAATGTGATAAAAAATAAATATAAATTCCTAAAAGACGTTTTGAGACCACGAGATATCTGTTCAGAAAGTAGAAGAAAAAACAAACCACATGTCATCGCCTACTTTTAATCAGTTGCCTTTCAGCCACAAAATTATTAGCTAATAGTTTCCCTCTGGTCAACACCACACGTAAACCGAAAATAAAAATTTTCTAGTCGGACAAAAAAAAGAAAAAGTAACGAGAAATATTTTCTGTTGCGCAGAAGAATTTCTGTGCGGTTTGTGACAGTGAACCTGTTGTGACAACAGAAATTTCTGTAGTTACGACAGAAAAGTGCTAGAGACTACAGAGAAGAACGACAGAAAGAACTGCAGACCTATAAGAAAGTATTATAAAACTACAGAAAATTCTGGCGTTTGTCGGATTTTTGACACATTTCTGTAATTTCTTCGACTGGGTTTCCGCCGTGACTTCCTTCTTTTCGATGACTGTTGGCTTCCTTCATACGTTATCACGTTAACGTGTCGCTAAGCGCACATGCGTACTGCAGGGGCCATAGAGATTAAGGTAAAGCAGTGTTTTCTAAGTCAATATGACCGGGTCAAAAAGAAGGAAAAGAACAACTAGAAAATGGGAGTAAGAAATACAAAGAAATAAAAACGGAAAATGCAGAAAGAAAGATAAAGAGAAAAGGAGAAGTTGGGGAAGGATGCTTAAAATCAAAATAACGCAGGTAGGTCTCCACGGTGAATTATAATCGCGTGCTGTGCATTTTGCGTCTTGTTTTATCGCATCAACGAGATAATAATAATAATAATAATAATAATAATAATAATAATAATAATAATTGGTTCACAGGAAGGGAAAGGTGCAGTATCTGTCACACTTGATTCTGTGGACACCTGAACCGCCTTGTAAGGGAAGGGAGGAAGGTGGGAGTGAAAGTGGAAAGAGAGAAAGAGGAGCCGTAGTGGAGGGCTACGGAGCAATTTCGACCACCTGGGGATCTTTAACGTGCGCTGACATCGCACAGCACACGGACGCCTCTTCGCTTCGCCTCCATCGAAACGGAGCCGCCGAGGCATCAACGAGATACTAGTTTCATTTTGGCCGTAAGGGATTGAGGTGAAGGCAGTAAGAGCGGGAGGAGCGGATTTGGAGAATCGGCCTTCACAGCCATGATCCGGCGACTGCTATACTGTAGCAGTCCCTCACACAGACAGAACGGGGTCGCGAACTTGTCCTTGTGCACCGCAGCGAAAGCTTTGGGATGGCCTAAAGCGACACATTTGTCTCCTCGGCGCATGCGAGGCGTTCAGAGCTCCCCTGGTTTTGCTGGTCTATTTTTTTTTTTTAGCGTTTCAGATGAAAATGAGATTTACACCTAAACCTCTCTGATTCTGGAACGACGGCTCAGTCAGCAGAGAAGGCAGTGATCTTTGACGTTCGGTGCGTATTCGCCTCGCTCATCATAGAGCGAAAGGACGCGCCAGAGGACTCTTTAGTCGCTTGGAAAACTCAAAGCGCCCTTGAGACATAGGAGGAGGAGGAAGAACATTTATTTCCGCCGAATATGGTGCAGCAGCCACCTACGAGTCCGCACGCAGGCGTCCGGGGAGGCAGTCTGTCACACCGCGGCCAGAGGACACCCGGCCTCGTCTAGGAGAAGAGGTCTTCAGCCTCGGCCGCCAGGCGGACGGCGAATCGCTGTGTTTTTTCGTCGGAGCTTCTTAGCGTGGTCTCCCATTCATCGCTAGTTTTAATCGCGTTGCGCCCTGGGGCACGAACGCATCTCCATATTATATGATCTAATGTTGCCACGTGGCCGCAAAATTTACAAATTTCGGTTTCTGCACCGTCCCTCTTCCGCCCTCTGGCACCCGTCCAACTCCTCCACAGGGGCGAAAAGAAATTTCGAGCTTGGAGTCTTCTCCAGTCATACGATTCCTTTTTACTCAGGGATCTAACCGGTGGCGGATATATCCTCCGGTCTTTCTTCAAGTTGTCCGTTACATCCCTAAAGGTACCTATACATTCTTTGGTTTTAGATGTTGTGGAGGCGTCCGCAGCACCCCGAGGTAGCGAGGAGCGGGCGAGCATGTGGGCAGCCTCGTTGCCGGCGAGACCGGCGTGTGCTGGGGTCCAGATTATGGTCACGCTTTCGGCGAGAGACGACTCGTTCAGAAGTTTTGCAGCACGATTGCTGACTCTACCCTTGCTAAAATTTCTAACCGCCGCTTTGCTATCGCTGATGACGTGTTTCACGCCTGGTCGTGCAATGGCAATGGCTATTGCAATCTCCTCCGCCTCTACCGGCGGTAGATCTCGATTTCTTTCTATTCCTATGGCGATCCCAGTGTCCAATAGGGCGACCGAGGTTACGTCGCCTTCTTTCCCGATCGCTGCATCGGTGTAGGCGACCGATCCCGGCGGGAGTTTGTCCAATTTGTTAGCGAGGTGCTTAGCTCTGCTTTTTCTCCTCCCCTCGTCGTGTACGGGGTGCATGTTCTTCGGTATGGGCGAGACGTATAGATGCTTTCTGATTTCTCGATCTATGCTTTCTCTGACACTTTCGCCTTCCCCGGGCGCTAGTAGGTTTACCCAATCGAGGATTTGCCTACCCGCCGCCGTTCCTGCGAGTCGCTCTCTCTGGGACAGCCTGACCGCCGCAGCCAGCTCTTTCCACTCATTATGCAACCCCATTTTCTCTAGAATGTCGTTAGAAGTAGTTATGGGGAGTCCTAGAGCGCGCCGGTTCTCTTGAGACATAACTTTAGTACGGCCGTGCAGCGATAAGGACGCCAGAGGTCGAAACTTTCCGAGTCATCCATTTCAGGTTCTTCCGTAGTCGCTTTGGGACGTTATAGTACTGCAAATCAAATCAGAATTGAAGACAGTACAGGTTAAACTGACGGACAGACGGGCTTGTTGCCTCTTTATCCCCGTTAGCACAGCACATCTAGGCATCGAACCCAGTCCCATCGCACCAGGGGTCAGCGACCCACCGCGCGGGCGACCACTGGCTCCACGTGCTGGGCGGGTCAAGATGACATTTTCCCGTCAATCGATACGCAGGGGTGCCCAGCCCGGCGGCAACTGGCGCCAGCGAACGACGCCGCGCTAGAGCGGCCGGAAAAGTGGAGCCTAAAAAGAGCTGTTTAGGGTGAGGAGGGGAAAAGAAAGAACAACTGGCTCCTTCCCTGCCCCGCTCCGCTCACGGAGCTTTCGAGCATGAAAGAATGGCATTTTGCGGGCAAGGACCGCAGACGTCGTCGTATTCTGTCTGATTTGGGCTTGCGCGCCGCGGGACACTGGGTATGCAGATGCAGCTGAGTCATCGTTCTAAACTTCGTCTTAGTTTTAACACAATGTACAAGGGGAAACAATGAAGGAATTGAGCCATGGTATGACGGAAGAACGAAAGAAAGAAAGGAAGAAAAAAAGGACGGAAAAAAGAAAGAAAGAAAGAAAGAAGGACGGAGAGAAAGAAAGAAAGAAAGAAAGAAAGAAAGAAAGAAAGAAAGAAAGA
>JAJIZL010103715.1:0-11043 GCA_023969395.1 Amblyomma maculatum | reverse complement strand
CGCAGATTGTTGTATTTTTGTCAACGGTAATGGACGTTTACTATTTATTGCCATCAAGTTGCTGCACTCAACTAATACCCCTGTCAGACAAGCAAGTTTAGTGTCACTTTCAACGAGTAACAGTCGCGTTTAGTGTCAATCGCATTGTGTCACACGGTGAACTTTAATGACACTCGCTGCTGAACACACTCGGCGCGAAGTTAGTTTGGCGAACTCACTACACCTTTTCCGGCAGGGCACTGCGTAGCCTCAACAGCAGGGCATCCATATATTACTTTGAGAAGTGCAATGTTTTGGAATTTCTTTCCTAATTTTATGAGCATTCCTTTCATTAGGAACGAGGCTTAAGCTGCCACCAACTAAAAGCAATACGTACACTTGAATAGCTACCCTCGCTGTCAGTGCTTAAGCCGCTAAGGCAAAGGCGTTCGTTTGCTGCTGCTGATGCACTTCGATGGTATGCGGTATCGTAAGCAGCATCAATTAAATTGGCGTTATCTGCAACTTAATATCTAGAATGTCGTCACCCTACACGGCAACATTTCGCTCAAGTATCATCCGGTGGTAGCACCGATTTTCTACCAGCAAGCCGCCACCGACAAGCCAGCACCTTTACGACGCATCCGGCCCTGCTGTCACCGGCGTCAAAAAGGTGTACGAGAATTCGTTTTTCTCGTAGATAATCAACCCTGGAGTAAACAATGTCAACAATGAATCCTTCTTGGGGATCGCTGACCCGTACAGAATTGCTAGTAGGAGTAATAGCTGCGATACAAGCAAATTTCTGCTCACAACTTCATAGCCATCGCCACCAGCGGCGCGGCGCAGCTCAACCGGTCAGTTTGGACAAGTATAAGCTAGCTCCACTCCTAAGTCATCGTAAACTGAATCCCACCTTTTTCTTATTATCAACAGACAGTAAGATTCACAATAAGGCAGTGCCACGAATGAGCCATATATCCTGTTAAGCTGGCCAGTAAGAAAGCGCCGCCCGCTGATACTTCGATGCGAAACAAAATATAGGCTATAGCGACGAACATAGAGGAGCGCACGGCTAAGCTCTACTTGCACCGCGCTTTTCCGGCCACGGGCGCTCACGGGGGGCACTACAGTGGAAAGAGTAGCATCCGGTGCTGTGATGGCTGCGAAGTTCTCGTCTACGTTCGTGATGCGACGTTATGTACAACGCCACGCCAAGCAAACGCTGTGAAGACGTGACGATGCTGCCGTACGTGGGTGCTGCGCCGCTGAACAGTTTAGGCTGCATAGAAAAGCCATCGAACATGATTTCATGTGAAAATGCAAGGTGATCTGAATCGGACAGCTCGTGCACTTTTCGCGCTCGAACACCGGTGACCCAGCTCTATGCATAGGCGCTACCAGCATTTTCTCGGTCAGCGATGCAAAATGAAGCCGCAGAGCAAGATTCGAGATGACTGCGGTTAGTAGCGTAACTATATAACATAAACGAAGTCGTTTTTGCATGTAAAGGGCAGTAACCATGCACGTTAGCGAAAGCGAGGTCAAGCTATATATGCCCGTGCGACATCGCGATGCATGTTTAATCAATACCATGTACTCAGATGCAAAAATAAACTCTGAATTTTAGCTTGGGGTAATTGGGCTTGCAACAAAATTGAATTTTAATGTATTTTCGTGAAAACAAATCAATTTTCGCACAGGGCTGCAGACCCTTTTCGGCACTGCCGTCCTTTCAAGAGGACACTTGGTTTTGCCGTGTTACAGCGAGGACCATAATTGTCATTTTTATTATGTAAGTGCACTTCGTGAAAGTGTCACTAAACTTGCCCGTGTTACAGGGGTATAAGTGTGTTTCATGGAGCGTTGATTTTATTCGCGTGTCGGAGACGTGCACCGTACTAAGATATGTATTATCGGGGACAAACGCCCGTGGACCATGCAAACTGCAAACAAAGCGCATAACTTTCATATCACCCTGTAGTCTCCGGCTATATACTTGTCGATGTGAAAGTTGGACTTTAGTCTTTTCGAGTGTGCTAGATAAATAGGGTGACGATTTCTTTTCATAATGCTTCTAGTCCAAAATCGCTAGACATGCGGTCTAGAGACATTTTTTCCCGGTAGCACACATGACACAAAAGTCCACTCAACAGCATAAGAAGGTTGATTTATTTAATTTCTTTGTACATATTGCAGCCCCTCAAGGACTACGCAGGACTGGAGATATAAGGTACGCAGTTGAGTTTATACCTTTATGTATGCATAAATGCAAAATACACTCTTACAAGATACAAGATTCAGCGACAGCCAATTATTGTGAAAATGCAAATGAGCGAATTTCGCACGGCAGAGGGTTACAGCTTTCAATACTTTCAGTGTACATTTCAGAGGGAAGGGGCAACATTTACAAAATGAGAGCAAACAATGAGAACAGTAAGCAAAATAACATTTAGGCGGCAAATGACGAAAAAAAATCAGACCACATAAAGGAAAACAAGATTAAGTTAAACACTAGACTAACACGTTAGTTATCGCATTTTTGAAATGTGCTCTGTCTTTTTTGGATGTGCAGGTTGAAGGTAGGTCAATCCAGTCGTTGGCTGTCTGAATAAAAAATGACTAGTGTTCTAGTTTGGCAGCGTAGTAGGCTGACCTTGTGCGCGTGATCGCGGCGAGATGAAATGAAATGAGCTGGCTGGATGCAGATTGCGCAAAGAGCAGGGCTCTGGTTGTAAATTTTATAAAATAAACATAAGCGAGATATCTTTTTTCTCGTTGATAGTAGTGATAAGTTTAAAGCTGTTTACATTTGTGTTACACTGGTCGTTCTGTGGTAACTGTTGAAAATAAAACGAACTGAACGATTTTTCACAGCTTCCAGTTTATCGATTAGTGTGGTGTGGTATGGACCCAAACTGACGACGCGTATTCCAACTGCGAACGAACATAGGTTTTGTACAAAAGCAGCTTAAGGATGATGGTGCTCACAAAAAGTTTGTTAGATATCCTAATGCACTGTTAGCTTTGGCCTTTAAGTTTTCAATGTGTTTTTCGAGTACAGATTTCTTGTTATGGTGACACCAAGATAACGGTATGACGTTTACGGGTTTTAAAACAGTGTTGTTGAGAAAATAGAACATTCTGCGTTAGATGAGAAATTCTCATAGCCTTACGTGTGCTTATGGTAAGTTGCATGCTCCATGCGTTACACCAATCAGATATAAAATTTATGTCAGCTTGAAGGGATATGGCATCTGAGTTGTTGGTTAGTTTACGAAAAATTACGCAATCAACTACAAATAAACAAATTTGAGAAGAATTGTGATTTGAGAGATTATTGATATAAATGAGAAATAGTAATGGTATAAACAGTGACCTTTGAGGAACTCCGGAGTTTACAGTTGTTGACGACGAATTAGTACCATTATAAGCTACAAACTAAACACGCGAAGTAAGGAATGCAGAAATCTAATCAAGTACGTTCAGTTCAATGCTAAGCATGCTAAGCTTATGTAAGAGTAAGCTTTGGTTAACTTTATCAATAGCTTTGGCAAAGTGTAAGGAAATGCATTTAGTTACTTATCCTAAGTCCATACAAGTGTGCACGCTGTTATTAAAGGAAAAGTAGCTGAGTATCGCAAAAAAAGATACAAAATTCGTGTTATGAAATAATGAAAAAATAATTACATTCAGAATTGTTTACCAAATGTGTAAAAATAATGTGCTCCAATATTTTGCATGGCACTGATGTGAGCGATATGGGCCGATAGCTCAATAAATTATGGACATCTCCTGACTTATGAATTGGCATGATTTTGCCTGTCTTTCAATCGTGTGGTAGTGTTTGCTGGAAATAAGACTATGTAAAAATGCATTCGAGTATGTATTCACAAGTGTTCTTAAGAAATTTACGTCAATTCCGTCATCTCCACAGGCAGACTTTGATTTTGGTTCATCGATAATTGTTTTCATGCCTGTGGAATGGAATATGATTGGCTCCATACCACTGTAATTTAGTAGGTCGAACAAGTGGGGGTGAAATGGAAATTGGTGAAGGTGAAAATGCTTGTATGAATACGTTGTTAAGCGTACTAGCGCATAGGTTATCGGGTATTTTCCATTTGGTGTTAAAATTGGTATAGTTAGATTCTTGTTTTCTTTCAAAATGTTCTAGAAGCGCTCGGGATTAGCTTTTTGAAAACTTCGAAGGGTCGAATGGCAGAACAAGAATTTAGTAGGTTTCAGTCTTTTATAATATGTTTGAGGAGCTGACTCAAAAGTTCGGCAATGTGGAGGTTCCAAAGAGCGTTTAGCTTTGCGAAAATGGCATTTCGTTTTGTTAAAGAGGCGGTTCAGAAAGCGGCTGTACCAGGAATAAACCCGCCTACTAGGAATATAAAGGTTAATAAGATCTGAAACTTTTCTCTTGAACATGTGCCAATTTTTTTCCAGTGATTGTTCTTGGAATGGCTCCAAGAAAGTACGTAAATAAGTTAAGTTCGGGGTTATTCATGTCAAAATCTGCTCTGCTGTAGTCATTGATAACTTTAAATTGTCTTCGGGGTTGTGAGTTGGACTTCGGGAAAGCGAGAGTAAAATATAACACATCATGATCACTTAAACCAGGTAAGTGTGTTAACGGCGATTCCATTTCTCCTGATGACTTTAGTATGAGATCTAGAAGCGATGATGTAGTTGCTGTGACCAGTTGGCAAAGAAACTTTTTATGTAAAGTTAAAATTTGAGCAAAATGTAATGCAATTATTAGAATCAGCTGAATATGGATCAGAAACTGGGTATGTAGTAGACCAAATTGTGTTGGGACAATTGAAGTCACCCATGAGCACCATGTACTTGGGGCGATATCGGCGAAGTACTTCTTCAAAGCAGTCGTGTAGGCTATCAGTAAATGAGCTTGAACTAGATGGGGATCGGTAGCAAACGCCTGCAGTAACCTTTTTAAAATTAAGAGTAATTCAACACCAAACACTCTATTTCTATAGCGACAGCAATGTTCAAAAATTGGAAACACTGGTTAGCGGCCAGTGATACTACTTCATCGGATCTGTTGGTGCGATCATCCCGATAAACGGCGTATTTCTTGTGGCAAAAATAATTCAGTATTTGATACTTTCTCGCTTAACCAGGTTTTGGTGAGTGCAATTATGTCTGCGTTGCATTCATTGATTAGGCAGTTTAGTTCATATCGCTTATGATCAAGGCTGCGGATATTAGTAAAAAGTACTGATATGAATAATGTTCAGTCATCGCCGCCATCCCTCGCGTTCTTCTACGTTTTAGCTCTCATTGAGTCTCTAGTGTCGGGATAACACAGTTCCTCATTGATCGCATTCGAATCCGTAGCTCAAACTCATTTGATAAGTCGTTTTCATCGAATGTTATATCTTCTCGTGTAGCAGCAAACATTATTTTAAACGAATGTCATTTGATGGAAATGACATTAAATCTGCCGTGTGGCAGGGGTGGGTGATAACTATGTTTTCAGTGATTTCTGCATGTGATTGCACCTTTCGTGTACCAAATCTGAATACCTCTTCTAAGCATTTTGTGAATAGTACTGGAGAGATCGTATCTCCTGCTCAAAAATTTTGTTTACAGAAATTATGTATTTTTTATGCTAAATAATGGTTGCTGTGCAGTCAAAGATATCTTCCAGTACTCTCCCATACGGCTCGTCTACGCCCTAATTTTGCAATGCCTGTATGACTGCACAGGTTTCAACTGGGTAAAATGGTTTTTAATAATCAATGACTGCTATTATAAGGGTTGGCTATATGGTACTCGGCCGCAAAAAACTGCTCCACAAAATGCGAAAGTAGACAGCGTGTCAACTAGATGTATAAGGCCTATTTAAAACAGAAAGGAGGAGATATATGGAGGATAAATTTTGATACAGAGCGCAATAAATCATCGCGCAGTGCATTATATGCGTGTTTGTGTGTGGATGCGAGAATTAGTTTTCAAATCTTTTCTTTGGGGTATAAAAGTGTTTTCGTGTCAGGTGAAAATGAAGTACCGCACAGTCGTGCGGACGTATGTGTTTGCGTGGTGCAATCTAGTGAAAACTATTAATTTTAATGCACACTGCTTGTTCACTGTAATGATCATGCGATGATCGTGGAAGTGTGTGACATATGTGACGAATATTATAAAACATGTTCTGGGGGCATTGAAAAAGATGAGCAACATCTGTTTTGCAATAGGTGAAAGATGTGGCATCATACTGGTAAATGTTCTGGTGGGTACACAAAAGATTTGAAGAAAATGAATCAGGGCGATATCAAGGCTTGGGAGGGTAATACGCGCAAAAGTGAAGACAATGATGATGAAACTGATTCAGACAACAGTAATGCGTTAGGGGATACAAGGAATGCCTTATCCGACTCCAGTCCTGAGAGCTCTTTGGCTGTGCTGATCGGTGACCTAAACCATAAATTAGTAGATGTCTTAGGTAGGCTTGGAAATCTCGAAAAAAAGGTAGCCAAGCAAAGTAACACTACAAACGCTATTCAAACATAGACGGATTTTCTGGCAGCGAAGTTTGAAGAGCTTCTGGCAAGGGTAAATGAGCCGCGGAGTGAAATTACTGAATTCAAGAAAATCTCGGAAGAACTACTACAAAACATGAAAGAAGAAGATAATAAAATCACAAAACTCAGGGAACGTGTCGAAAGCGCTGAGCAGCACTCGAGACGGAAAAATATTGAAATACATGGTGTCCTAGAAGCAGAGGATCAGTATCTGTACCAGGTCTTGGTGGCTCTTAGCAGCAAGCTTGACCTTCCGGAGCCTGAGAAACACTCGGTGGAAGCCGTACACAGATTAAGGGCACAGAAAGATAGAATAGCACCTATAATTGTGAGGTTTACAAAGCGGAAAACAAGAGACCTGTTGCTTGCAAAAAAACATGCCCTTCGAAATGAAAACATTTTCGCGAACGAAAATTTCCCAAAAGCACAAAAAGAGCTATTTTGGAAGGGTAGAAAGCTCTGCAAAGAGCTCTGGGCAGGTATCATATGAGATTCATGGCTAAACGCACACTTTTCGTTTCTCGATCGTTAACGTATCGTGGATCACACACGCATACAGCCTAGCTTGATGTCTAATGAGACATGCCCAAAAAAGGTCCTACTTCTGTTTAGTCCGGTCGTGGACTCTACACCGGTGCAGGGGATTCCGATGATGCTCGAAGTCCGCTTGAGGCGACAGAGGCCGGCGGCCGGGGTATGACGCGGGCCCTGTTCATGCCGAGGCGTCCGAGTACCCGGTCGCGCGGCGGACTACGCCCCTCGTCCCAGTGCTCGGTACTAGGTACTGCGGTGGGTCACGCCGAGTACTGCAACGGCACCAGTGTAGCGGCACAAGTGCGGCGGTCAGGCTTGATGGTGCAGTCGAGATGCCGCCGGGAGTTGTCCGTAGGATGGCGAAGTTCTGTGTGTTGCTCCAGACCCCGGACCAAGTGCCCGGCCGGTGCTGGCGAGCCAGCCTATCCCGCCTGGCCCAGTTCAAACGCCAGGAACGTCCGTCCCGTCCTTCTGCCTCGAACAAACTCCCGCACCCTGGCACGCCCCTCACGCGGCCGCACTTCACTTCTTCTCGAGTAACCCGTGCACACAAACACACGATGAACATCATCATAAATACATGTAAATGTGCGGAGCATAAAAAAGAACTGGAAGCAGTTGTGCGCGTATTTACACACGAGGCTCGTGAACATTGACGTAATAGGGATTATAGAGATCAATCTGGATGAAAGTAGACTGAGGAGGTATACGTTGACTAAGTACTCTCAAATTGCTTTATGCAGAGCAACTCGAAATGGTGGAGGAATACTCATATATGTAAAAGATAACTGGTGGTTCATAAGATCAGGACAACATTCAATTATGCAGAAGTAAATCTTGTCACCATAAGTAAAATAGACTTTATGTACACCATATGTGCGATGTACAGACCACCAAGCATGAACAAAAGATCTGTTTTTAGATGAGCTAAATTGTCTGTTAAAGAAGTAAATGAATGAGCAGCAGCTTATATTGGTTGAGGATCTAAATATCGACACAATGAACATATCAAAGAAAGTTATGACAGACTACCTTAATTTACTAGCAGAATATGGACTCATAAATGTAATATCGGGCGCACAAGAGAAGAATACTTAGGCTTGATGATAACAAAATTATGTTTGATCACATTGTCATCCGAGTGAAAAAGCAGTGTTACACAAGCGGTGTTATTGTGGTCAAACTAGCTGATCATTACTTTCCGTCTCTCGTAGTTATATGTCTTATAAAGGCAATGGGGACTATGGTACTAAAATAAACAGATTATAGATAAACCAAAAAGTTGACAAGTACATCAGGGACACTGACGGGAATGCACTTTTAGTTTTAGACCATGTGAGCTTGTACTCCAAGTATATCGAAACTTTTAAGACTATATATGCAAAATCTACTAAAATCGTAGTGATTAAGCAAAGGAACCTTTATAAAAAATGGATTAGGCGTGAAATTGTTGAGTTGTGCTTCCAAAGAGACAGAGCATGGCCAAAATGCTGAAAGGAACCTGGCAATGAAAAATACTGAGCGGAATTTTGAATATTACAAAACGCAGTGACAGCAAAGTTAAGGCCAGAAAAAAGAAAATACATGATGCATGATGGACAGTAATATAAGTGCGCAACAAAGACGAGACAAAGAGGAGAAGTGGACAACGACGGCGCAGAACTGACAACTGATTTTTTAGAAGAACAGATAATCTGTCTCGTCTTTGTTGCGCACTTGTATTACTGTCCATCATGCTTCACCAACTCGCCCAATCAGCCGTTCTTCTACAGTACATGATGCATGCAGCAAAAATGACATGAAAAAAACTTGGGCTATAGCGAATGAATTCATGGGCAGAACCAAAGGAGGTTGTGTCGATGATGCTGCCAAACGAAATTTTCTAACAGAAAACTCTCAGAAGCTGTGTGATAAGCTTAATGTAACTTTTATTATCGCTGCAGCGGAGAAGCTGAGAGCAACGCAGGGAGACCAACAGTTCGAATATGAGCCGAAACGCGCATGCGCGCACTTTGCATATTTCCCGGAGATGTCGGAAGGGGACTTGTGGGTTATAATAAGAAGCAGGAAAAAGTTTAAGACACCAGGATTTGATAACATTCGCACTCGAGATTTATACTTGAACTTCGATACAATCAAACAGGTGTTTCTAAAGATACTGAACGAGATATTTGAGACAGGTATAATGCCTAAGGAGTTGAAAATTTCAGTTGTGAGGCCAGTTTACAAAAATGGTAAGAGAAATGACTGTGCAAACTACGGACGGATCGCGATATTACCTGCACTTTCACACATGTTGGAAACGTATATTGAGTCTTTATAGCTGTCATTTTGCGAAAAGTATTCCCTGAATGACACGGCGCAATACGGGTTCACAAAACATAAAAACACAACTTTATTGCTAGAAGAATTCTGATTATGTAAGCACCGCAATAGAAAACAATAATGCAGGTTTAGCTCTATTCCTAGACTTAACAAAGGCATTTGAAAGGCATTTGAAAGTAACTGAATCTTGTGTTGCTCTTTTAGATAAAGAGACCCGGTTTTTAATCAACCTGCCACGCCTGCGGTTTAGCGCTTTTCTGTTGTGTGCACGTGGTTATCTCGCTTACCTTCGACGGCAGACATCTTTGCTTGTTAACTTCTTCCTTTTCCTTTTTTTTGTCCATGTGACGCGCAGACCCCCCTTTTTCTGTTACGAGTGTTTTCCAGAACACCTCATTTGTTAGTTACCGCTCGTCCTGTCCACTTCTCGTCCTCGACCTGTTTGTGTCGCGGTTCCTTTTCTCCCACGACAGCCTATGTTGCACACCTATTTCCCTACCTAGTTCAGCAGGTGTCACTGGTTTGCTTAAATTCATGTGATTGTGGCAGTTATGTGAACATTTGGAACATTTTAGATCTGCGCCAAGATTCAAAGAAAATGCTTGCGAACCTCATTTTCATAACTTGAGTTTATATATTGCTCTAAACAGGAATTCAGATTGCTGAGTGTGGAGTCAACTAGTTAATTTGTAATTATTTCAGAATCAAATGACCAGGCGCTCTTGCTGTGCTGTCAGCCTCAGTAACGTAAGCAAATACAGGTACATGATCAGAAACATGGTGAGATTGGTCTAGGTAGTAGGTAGCAACAACAAGGTAGCAACAACTGATTACTCAGGTGTCAAGATGTAGTCAAACTTTAAGTGTAATCTACAGGGTTGATTATTTATGCTATAAGTCGGAAATTATGACTGGATAAAAGTTTAGAATATTGTTACTCCCCCATGCCCAAACTTGATGATCAATGAACAGTGCAATTTTTATCTCGAACAGTCGCGCTATGCAGCAAACATCATTTGCTTCATCGTCTTGACCATGTACGAGAGCTATGCTATCGCCGCAGCAGTTCGCACCTCGTGTAAATATGCTACGCACTCCCGCACTGGTCAGTAATCATCGTTGCCTTCATCAAATTCGAACTGCAACGCACTTTATCGCTGTGAACTGAACACCGTCCTGTTCATCAAGCTCCATCTGTGCCGCATCTTCATTTACGATGAGCAAATATGCCATACATATACGGCATCTCACTACAGAAAAAGCTCGCAGCAGTTTCACACAGGCTGCCGAGACTATAGAACCGCGATGTAAAGGCAAGCGAGCCGAGATCGAAGCGACAGCTGCGACTGCGGCTGCAGCAGTTGGGAAATTAAACGCAAGTGAAACTTGCTCAAGGATAGTTGAACCTGTATATATAAGAGCGCAAGCTCTTCTCACGTTAGGCGATTTCTGCGAGTGTGTAGGGAGCTCCAAATTAAAGATAGCGAATGTATCACATCACTGCTAAGGGCTTAAACTAGAAATTTTTCTAAATCCGGAAAAGTGTTCACTATGGTGGCTCGACATCCTAGCAATCCAAAATGACGTCCACCCTATCCTATGGCACGTGGAGACACCCAAAATGGCGGGAACCCCTAGCTCCACCATTGGT
>JAJIZL010103696.1:0-10083 GCA_023969395.1 Amblyomma maculatum | reverse complement strand
AGCGAAATGCGGCCGCTGAGACCGGGATACGATCCCGCACCCTTGGGTACAGTAGTCGAGTGCCATAACCACTGCGGCACCCCGGCGGGGCACCAGGGAAGCTGTTGTTGCACCAACTGTCTCGATCTGAAATGGAAGCTGCGCAGCTTCCAGAAACCGTGAGTGCCTTTGTGAGTTTGGATTATGTAACATCAGATCAATAGTTGTGATACTTCAGTTAGGGACCCAGAAAATCACTTTCGCTGTCTTCGCTTCACCTTCAAGTTTAGCCAAGGAGGAACTGGGATAGACCGCCTAGCGACAAGCCTCGATTTGCATATTGAATAGAAAACTGTTCTATAACTTGATAACATATATCAACTATAATTACAGGTGAGTAACTGTAGATAATAAATTATTTCAGGTACTTGTTGATAATGCTAATTAATCTTCCAGTCATTACATCAACCATATGTCATTAGAAAACTTTCGGCGAGTGTGATTGCATTGCAATAATTGATACTGAATAGTTGACGGCGATGAAAAATGGAATATTATGCTTCGATGTCAAGTAGAAATAGTTGAAAAGATTTCCACAAAAGAATTAGATAATATGCACCATTGTACAACCATCGTTCTTCTTGTGTGTAAGGAACGTTAAATCGCTGAGGGGCTTTTAGCCCCAAAAATTGGAACATATTATCTTGATACTGCTCGTCTCCTTTATGACACACGAATGCGAGAATTGATTGTAAGATCTTTTTGATACGTCTGGTTCGTGATAAATAATATTCGATATAAATGGCAGCTGCGTCGATGAAAAGAAATGCGTGCTCGATAACAATTCTTGACCACCGTATACGTCGTTGTTATGGTTGAAAAACGGTTCTACCGTTATATTCAATATACCGAGAGCTAAGAGATTTAGTTGTCCGTTTACACTTGGTTTGTGGGGTTTAACGTCCCAAAGCAACTCAGGCTATGAGAGACGCCGTAGTGGAGGACTCCGGAAATTTCGACCACCTGGGGTTCTTTAACGTGCACTGACATCGCACAGCACACGGGCGCCTTGCTTTTCGCCTCCATCGAAAAGCTGCCCCCGAGGCCGGGATGGTCCGTTTACACTTAAAGGGTCTTATCTAATTCAGAAAAAAATCGTTTCACCTACTATTGAATCTTCTCAATATCCTGGCGAGCCCCCATGTGCAAGTTGTTTGCAAATAAAAAGCGAAGTGAGTTTGTCGACTAAACTCCTTTTAGCCGAGTGTTTTTTATGCCTATTCAGGGACTTTGAGGTAAAAGTGTTTTAGCTGCTGACAATGGGTCACCTTTTATTCCATTAGACGCTGCCCTTTTGACTGTGTTTGAAAACGGAAGGACAGTAGATATTTCACCCACCATTCTGAAAAAGCAGCAGTAGTCAACATTTTTCAGAGTCACGCTGAATCTCCGTAAGGTGGACGCTACCGTCGGAGCCGTAAAAATGAAGAAGTAGCTAAGACCTGATACAGCCGAAAAATGTTTCTTATGGTTCGTATACTATAACGGAAAGACACTCATTCGGATAGAACTGAAAAGTTGATTTTAGTGTCTGCTTTTTTAGCTTAGGCAGGCTTCTCTTAGTACCTTCCTATACCATTGTTGTCCTCAGCGATTACGAAACGCTGAGCTAAGAAGCGTGCTTATATGCATCGTGATATTTACGCCGCTGCAGCAGAAATGCTTCCTTATCATTTATCCAAAGAGATACCGTCTGCCAGATATCGTTTAAACGCGAATGACGTGACTACCACGTAGTATTTGCACGCCAACTGGACAAACCGAAAACAGTGCGGCTCAGTTCGAGTCAGGGTTTGCACTCCGATGTACTAGAAAGCTGTGTTTAGATAAAAGGTTTCTGCTCGTCTACACTGATGCCAACACTCGTGTTGGGACTGCGTCGGGATGTATAAGGGAAGAATTTCTCGAACTTTTGTGCGTACTGGGTGCTTATTCAGCAAAGTGAGGGTCGAGGACCCATTGTCAGTGCGTCGGTACCGAAACGTTGTTCTGCTTCATATAAACAGCAAAATAATAGATAATATCGCCTTTTCTTTTGAGCCCAGCATATCAAAAACATTTGCCATCTTTGGTTTGACAGACGAAGCTTTGTTTATGGCTATACGCCATGGCAGAAAGTTTCGCATTTTGAGTGCGAATCCAAGACGCGACCCTTCCTTTCACTGCTGACCGAGCGAAACCTATCTGTCAATATTCGCGTATTGAGCAGTAGAAATGACATCCTTTCAGCGAACGTATTTTGGAATATGGACATCATAGCGGAGCCATAATGTTTTTTTGAAACAGCATGTGCCGCATTTTAATTTCTTCGTTATTCAATATATCGCGAAATATTTGAGTGACGACCTGAAACTCAACATCTACCTGGAAGGAATGCAGATAGCCTGAGAGACAACAAAAAACTATAGAGGGCACTCTGGGCCACTAAAGTGCGAGGAGGCGAAAGCCATTATAGAGCTGCCAATCGTAGCCCTCTTCCACGGCACCCTTATCTCTATCTCTTCTTTCAGTCCCACCTTCCTCCCTTCCTTCACGGCGGGGTAAATGTGTGCATGGAACATTGCGACAGATGCTGCGTCTTTTCTATACTGTAATTCTATTTCAAACGCCGCTAATGCCTGCCCTCCAACACATATGCGTCTCCGTCTCTTTGCTTTGTGGAGAAGGGGTGATGAAGGGTAGCAGTTCCTGGCCCTACGGGGCTGGAACGGCGCGTCAACGCCGCTTGCGGCGGGGGCTAGCCAGCCACCGACTTTTATCGGTTGTAGGTCGTTATTGCATCCGCCGCTGTTTTGGTGGTTGACGACGGCTGTTGTTGCGGCGCGCGTCTTTCTCTCCCTCTTCATTTTCTTTTCTTCACTATTTTCTCTTCTGTCTGCACGAAGCAGCGGAGGCGTCTCAGGTATAGAGCCAGTAGCAGGCCCCTGCATTCTCTTTTCCTTCTTCCTACAGCCACCACAACAGCAACAACGCTCCGCCGGGGTGGTGCAGTGATTACGGCGCGCGACTACTGTGCCCAATGTGCCCCAGGACGGGGGATCGAATTCCGACCTCGGTGGCCGCTTTCGCTTGAGGCGAAACGCAAGGCGCCCGTGTGCTGTGCGATGTCAGTGCACGTTAAAGAGCCCCAAGTGGTCGAAATTTCCGGAGTCCTCCACTGCGGCATCTCTCATAGCCTGAGTCGCTTTGGGACATTAAACCCCACAAACCAAAACAAATAACAGCAACAACAACTTTCTTTCCACTTTCACTCCAACCTTCATCCCATCCCTTACGGCGCGGTTCAGGTGTCCACTGAGTAAGTGTGACAGATGCTTCGCCTTTGCCTTCCTGTGAACCAATTATTATTATTAACAAGAACTTTTATTGATGGTGCGGCGTTCAAGGAAGCGACAAATGAAAGGCACCACATGGAAACCTAGATCGGACGCACGGGGTTGTCAGCTTCTTATATGCTTGTTGTTCTTGTTCTTAAGAACTATATTATTTGGAAATGAATAGTACTCTAGGTCTCGAGCCTTCAGCATAGCGCGGCTGGTAGCCACATCTTACCAACATGATGCTGTGACGTCACACCCCACGTGAGACTAGGGTGAGAGCTGGGCTACCAACTGAAGCGGTCGGCAGGAGCTGCCACCTTGGGTCTCTCGTTTCACATGGGACAGTTATGTCAGAATCAACCTGCCCAAGACCCTGGCATTCACGTTACCCCTATAGACAACTAAGGCACGTTCATTTTTTTATTGCGGAAGCAATACTACTTTCACTTGTCAGCCCTTCGCGTATTGAGGCGGTCGCTACCATTGACCTTTGGCGCGCCGCCAAGCACAGCTGAACAAAAACAGGGGCCCCAACGCACTCCGTCAACTCGAGAGGTGGCAGCTACCAACCGCGGCCTAACTCCCGCTCCTTCCACGAGAGGCGCTACAGCCGGAGTGACGTCATCCCATCTGCAGAAAAACGGGGGCCACAACTCACGCTGTCGGCTCGCGAGGCGGTAGCTACAAGCCGCGGCCTTACTCCCGCTCCCACCGTGAGGGAGTGCGACAGCCGGAGTGACGTCATCCCTGAGACTGTTGTGAGACCGTTCAGAACGACGCTTGGGGCGGCTGTTCGGTACGCCCTTACACACCGAGAGTTAAGCCCAACGTTGATCTACGGCCGGGCGGAGCTGCGGTTGTGCCACATGCTCCTAAAGCTAAGAAGACTTATGGGGCTGCAGCCGCAGCTACCGCCGGGGGTGCAACGTTGGATACTATAGGAGGTGGCCTAGCAGCAGGTGGAACCAACGCAGTCTCCTGGGATGCTTTCTTTTCTTCTGGGGTGAAGAATGCCATTGCAGCCGGTGCCGGAGCTGCAGTTCTACATTCTGCCTCAACCTCACCCACAACCAAATATATCTTTGCAGCAACGGCACTCCTTGCATCGCTACTAATTATACATAGAATAACCAGGTAGCACCCCTTAATAAACAATAGCTGAACCATATGCCGTGGCCAGAGTGAATCACTGCGTAACCATCACCATAACCACCAGCCCCCGCGGGGGGCATCTGCTAAAGCAGATGTTTGGTGTACCGTGCGACACCACGGACCCCAGCACCCACGCTTAGCCGTGCGTGGCATCGCCGTGTCCGGGGAAAAGGGGATCCTGGTGGTTGAGCCGATGCCGAGTGTTCGGACCTTTAAGGCCCCTCGGCGGAGGCAACCCACCACTTTGGCCCCAGCTTCACGTAGACGGCACCTCCAGGCTGACCCACCCGGGGGAAATCGGCAGTCGCCTTTTCCTGTTCTCCCCTCCATCTTTCACTTTCCTATTTTCTTTCTTAGAACTGTCCTGTCCTCTCTTACCTTCTTCATTTCTTCCTACTTCCAGGCGGCGAGGGTTAACCTTGTGTGGCTAGCTGCCCTGAGTTACGCCATATTGGGTTATAGTTATGGTGTACAGCTGGCGTGGGCAGGAATTGACAACTTCTGTCCCGTCCCCTCGTTGGGCTCCATGGTGGGTGGCTGGCACTGCAGCCGAACAATACACTTTTTTATGGCATCTAAACTCCTTAACCCCGATCGTCCTCCTTCTAAAAGGGGGCGCACCGAGACCACCATGTTCTTCTCAAAGAACATAAACAACTTTCCTCGTTTCCACGTGGTCCACAGTGACCACGAGGAAATCACTGCACGACTTGTGTCCCCATTTGTTGTTTCTCGAACGTTGACTGAGGCCATTGGCCAGGGCTATAAGATAAAGAAACTTGGAAACGGTGACCTGCTACTAGAATTAATATACAACCATCAGTATCATAAGCTAAGTGCAGTCGATTCATTTGGAGAAATACCGGTACAGATTAGCCCGCACCGATCACTAAACACTGCCCGAGGAGTCATCTCTGATGACGACCTTAGGTACGTGAGTGAACAAGAACTTCTTGAAGGCCTGAAGGAACAAAATGTAACTGATGTTTACCGGATAAAAATCAGACGAGATAACAAAGAGATAGAAACAAAGCACATTGTACTCACCTTTGCTGCAAGCACTCTCCCAGAATCTGTCGAAGTAGGCTACACAAAGATAAAACCGAGGCCCTACATCCCTAACCCACGCCGTTGCTTCAAATGTCAGAAATATGGCCATGGCTCTCAGAGTTGCCGTGGCAAACTCACATGTGCAAAGTGTGCCTCGCACGAACACTCTACAGACAACTGCGAAGAACAGCCGCTTCTCTGCTCAAACTGTGAAGGTAACCACCCAGCTTATTCACGCTCATGCCCGTACTGGAAAAAAGAAAAAGAAATAATTACACTGAAAGTCACCGAAAACATATCTTACAGAGAGGCACGAAAGCGGCTTTCTCTTCCTCAAAAGCCACACTACTCCGTTGTGACGCAGCAGGGAGCGGCATCACAGCGGTCGTCGGCACCTGCCCAGGAAGCACACAGTTCTTCCAGGGCAGCGCCACCTGCGCCCTCGGTGGAGTCAGCTAGCGCTACTCCACCACCACCCGCAAAGCTGGCTGCGGGGACCCCCAGGTCAGCCGGCCCAAAGGCCTCGACCCATGAGTCGAGGCCTAAAACTGACAATCCTGTGCTTTCTGCACAGTCGTCCACCACATCTGAAGATGTGATGGACACAACTTCTTCACCCCAGCTGCCTAGGCGGCAAAGCTCACTGGAGCGAAAAAGAAAGGGAAAAATCCCAATAACAGGTCCCAAGGACCTACAAGCCTAAGTTTAAACTTGCCCCCTAAATAACTTTTAATTATGGCGCTCCTCATTTATTGGAACTGTCGAGGACTCTTAAAAAATTTAGATGATATATATGAAATTCTTGCGGACTATCAACCAAACATACTATGTCTACAAGAAACCCATTTAAAACCAGCAGACTCAAATTTCCTTAAGCAATATAATATATTCAAGAACGACAGGCAAGGCAGCTCTCACTCCTCTGGTGGCGTTGCCATTTTAACACAAAAATCAATCCCCTCTCGAAACATCTCACTCAACACAGACTTAGAGGCAGTGGCAATCAGAAGCTTAGTTTATGGTAAAGTAACAACGGTATGTTCCCTGTATATTGCTCCAACTTATAAGCTAAGTAGCAAAAGTTTTGAAAAATTGATTGATCAACTTCCGGAACCTTGGTTGCTGGTCGGAGACTTAAATGCTCACCACCCATTATGGGGATGTACAAGAACGGACTCCCGAGGTGTTCTAATCGAAAAATTCTTATTGTCCTCGGGATCATGCTTACTAAACACGAAACAGCCAACTTACTACAATATAGCACATAACTCTTACACATCCATAGATCTAGCCATTGGCTCCTCGATGTTCCTGGCAGCTACAGAGTGGACTGTCATTAACAACCTATACGGAAGTGACTATTTTCCGATCTTAATAAAATATACTGGGAACGGAAATGAAAATGTGTCGAATCCCAGAAAATTCAAAGAAAATGCAGACAACTGGAATATGCTCAGGGAACACTCATCACTGCTTTGTTCATCCATTAGTGGTCTAGATGTAGATGAAACTCAGCGCTTGATCACACTGCACATTATAGAGGCTGCAGAAAAATGCATCCCACAAACGTCAAGTAAGCCACGAAACAAACGAAGACCCTGGTGGAATGCAGAATGTAAGACTGCTCGTGAAGCTCAGAACAAGGCATGGTCGAACTTGCGACGACACCCCACTGCCGAAAACCTAATAGCCTTTAAGCGAGCAAAGGCAAATGGCAGGCGTGTTCGACGCATCTCCAAGCGAGAAAGCTGGGCCTCGTTCCTTTCGTCTGTGAACTCTTATACTGACGCACACAAAGTCTACAATAGAATAAGAGCACTCAAATGATATAACACTCTCACACCTCTTGTCAGCACTAGTGGCGACACACTAGAACATCAAGCAGACACACTAGGGAAACACTTTGAATACATATTTAGCTCGGCACACTATACAGATTCCTTTCTGCGGCACAAGGTGACCGAAGAGAGTAAACCTATACATGATAAGAGACCATGCACAAGAGGGTACAATAGCCCGTTCACACTACAGGAGCTGAAGAGTGCACTAGACACATGCAAGAACACAGCAGCTGGTGCTGACAGGATCACATATGCAATGCTCAGGCACCTCCATGTGGACACCCTCGAAACCCTACTCTGCCTGTATAATAAAATATGGGCCACAGGACGCTTTCCTCAAGCATGGAAGGAAGCAATCATTGTCCCGATATTAAAATCTGGCAAAGAACCCACACTTGCAGCGAGCTATCGGCCCATCGCCCTAACCAGTTGCTTATGCAAGCTTTTCGAAAAAATGGTAAACCGTCGTCTTGTTCACTTCCTAGAATACAATAGCCTTCTTGACACAAACCAAGCTGGTTTTAGGGCTGGGCGATCAACAGACGATCAGCTCATTGCATTTGAGTCCTATGCAAGGGATGCTTTTGTACACAAACAACACTGTCTATCTGTCTTTTTCGAACTTGAAAAAGCATATGATACCACATAGCGCTATGGTATTATCCGCGACCTCTTCTCTCTCGGTATCACAGGGAACATGTTGAACACGTTAAAAAGCTACTTGTCTGAACGAACCTTCAAAGTTCGTGTTGGCAATACATACTCGAAGCTGTTTATACAGGAAAATGGTGTCCCACAAGGTGGTGTCCTCAGCTGCACGCTTTTTATTGTCAAAATGAACTCGCTAAAGGGCGTGCTGCCAAGAACCATCTCTTATTCTTTATATGTCGATGACGTCCAGATAAGTTTCAAATCTTGCAACCTGGCCATCTGTGAACGCCAGATTCAACTAGGCGTCAACAAACTGTCTAGATGGGCTAACGACAATGGGTTTAAGTTTAACTCTGCAAAGACCGTCTGCGTGCTTTTCACTAAGCAGCGTGGCATTAGACCTGAGCCCAACATTACACTGAGTGGTCAGAGCCTTGCAGTTCAAAAAGAACATAAATTTCTCGGTGTAGTTTTTGATGAAAAGCTTTCCTTCATATCACACATAAAACAGCTGAGATTAAAATGTCTGAAGGCAATGAACCTGCTAAAAATTCTGTCCCACCAGTCCTGGGGCACAGATCGTGACTGCCTCTTGAGCCTTCTGAATAGCGTAGTTTTGTCTCGTATTGACTATGGCTCAATGGTTTACGGGTCAGCATCACCTTCTGCCCTAAAAATGCTCGATCCAGTGCACCACCTTGGCCTTCGCCTTGCCACGGGTGCTTTTCGAACTAGCCCAATTGCTAGCCTCTATGTTGAGGCTAACCGATGGTCATTACAGCGAAGAAGACAATTTACTGCTGTAAGATATGCTACCAAAATATTGTCTCAACTGGACCATCCTTGCCGCCGGCTCCTGCTTGACACAGCTAACAGAGAACTTTTCACAAGAAAACCGTCACTAACACCACCATACCCAATAAGACTAGCCACTCATATTGAATATCTGGACATCCCGGTTGGCAGCCTCCATACAACTTCCATAAAAGACTTCATCGCCCCGTGGGAAATGCACACTGTTAATTGCGACCTAACATTCCTTCAAGTCGGAAAACATGCCCTTCCTATAGCCATACAACAGCACTTCATGTCTCTGCAGGCAAAATACAGTTGTAATGAGTATTACACTGATGCTTCAAAGTCGACTCAAGTCTCATGTGCCGCACATGGACCACAATTTTCACTAACAAAAACACTGAACAGACATACAAGTATATTTACTGCAGAATCCCACGGTATCCTGTTAGCTGTGAGACACATTATAGAAAACAAAATACAGTCATCGGTCATCTACACAGACTCCCTTAGTGTTTTAACCTCCCTAACTTCTTGGAAATGGCACAATAAGAACCCAGTCCTGAATACTCTATTTAACAACCTTATCACTGCCCATAAATTACAACTTAAAATTACACTTTGCTGGGTGCCAAGCCACCGTAGCATACCAGGTAACGAGGCGGCTGATAGGCTTGCTGTGTCAGCTGCCTGTCGAAATACTACAGACATCGACAAAATAATATACCAGGACCTCAAGCCACACATTAAAAACAAAATTCGACAACAGTGGCAAGAGGAATGGGACACAGCGACTGAAAATAAACTACACACTATAAAACCTATCATAGGCAGGTATACTACAGACAAAAGAGACAGATTGAAAGAAGTCGCCTTGTGCAGGCTGAGATAGGCCACACACATACTACACACTCATACCTTTTAACGAACTCTCCTGCACCACGCTGCTCAAGATGTGGTGGTCATCTTACAGTAATACATATTTTAATTGAATGTCCAACACTTGAAAAACAAAGGCGAAATCATTTTCCCGAAATACACAAAAAACATATACCGAAACATCCGTGCATATTTCTCGGCGACGACCCAATGTTCTCACCCGAAAGAGTTCTTAAATACTTTTCAAAGGTAGGGTTTTTATGTCATATTTTTTATCAACGCCCACCCGTCCCTCTTACTTAGATAACAAGCGTTTTAACATTTACATTTCTTCTTTTAATATTTCACTCAGACCA
>JAJIZL010103679.1:0-13774 GCA_023969395.1 Amblyomma maculatum | reverse complement strand
GTCCGCTTTGTGACAACTGTGGTTCGTTTGAAACTGTGCAACATATCTCACTTGAGTGTCCCGCTTACAATGACCAGCGTGCGTACAACGAACATAGTATGGAAAAGCTCTCCCCAGTGCCTTTAACAATAGATATTGTTTTAGGTTCCTTAGCCTGCCCTAGGCAACAGAGACTCACAATGAACTTTTTATTTACGTATTTAAAGACATTGAACTTTTAGACCAACTTGAATTTTACCTAGACTGTTACCCCTCGGAATTTTTCACGCTTTGAACTCTATAAGCACATTTATCGGACTATGCATTTCATCATTTCATTTTATGCCATTACTCCACGATGAACCTTAGAACACACTTAATGGCCGCATTTATCTCTCCCTTCATTTCTTTTAATCTCCTTACGATTCTTTTTTCATTTTTACCTCCCGAATTCCCCTTCCTACAGAGAGTAGCATGTCAGCGAAATTTAAACGCCGGCTAAAATCTCTGTTCCGCATTAAATGGTCTCTCTCTCTCTCTCCCTCTGATAAAGCAATCTTCTTGCCCTGTAAGAGCCATGAAGGAGGCCGGTGTGCAAACACATCGAGGTGAAAGATCCCCAGATTTAATACATTGTCAATAACAAAGCTGGTTGCTGGTGCATGTAATTTTCAGCGGCACCTTCTAACGTTTGTTCACCTCCTATGGCGTCAAGCATTCAAGGGACTGTATTAACGAAGTACACAGATGACGTTTATTTTTCGGTTTTCTCCTTACATGTAGTGCTCAAATTGGATTACAACCAGAAAAAGACATATTTTCAGGGGGGCGCTTTTCGCACAGCTCAATATGTCATTTATCACATCTGTTGTACAGGTTTGAATGCATGCAGTATGCCTAATAGCAATAACATAGCGTAGCACAGGGCCGTAAATATAAGGTGGAGGCATCTGGACCTTTGCACATATGAGAAAAATACTCGTAAATTACCTTTTCGCGTTCATACTCTCGACGTGGAAATAAATCATGAGCATGTTTCTGTCAGTTGTGCTTTCGATGTTTTGAAGTTTTTCGAAATTTTCCTCGCTTCTTTTGCCTTCAGCACTTTACGTACTACATACCCACACTACCCGTGATTCGTAGCCTAAAAATATTTGCGTGGACTTCCAGAATCTAAAAGGGGAAGTAAAACTTTGTGTTAATATTTACCCACTTGTAAGACTTTTACGCCGGCTAAAATTAAAATATCTTTAGCAAGCTAAGAGATTTAACATTCAGTTCCTCAGGAAGTTAGGTGGTTTAACAATCAATTCCTCAACTAGCGTTTTCTGCCAGGAAAGCATTTAATTGTTGCTAAGCGATAGTTTATACATAGAAAATAGCAGAACCCTGTTGCCAGCACGACAGCACAAATCCTCAAAGGTACCATCACGAAACTAGACTCCGCCTGCATAACATAAACTGTTTTACGCAACTTCTGTAGCCGCTTTGGCAAACTCTGCTGCATCGAAGTACCGTCACAGCGCAGAAACTACAGCGCTTGCTTAAGCACTGCACTCTCTCCTCTTTCTTTTAGCAATCAGAGACATCCTCTTGTAAAACATGGTTTAGATGAACACCCATTCTGTCCAGATGATTCATAACACCAGAGGCAGGAAAAAATAGAGCCAAATAAGATCGAAATGAACGGTGCCGGACTTGCAGCAGTAACGTCACCGAAATTTATACACTGAGAAGCCAAAAAGTGCACGAGAAATGAAACATACTCACAAAGAACGGGCACAATCAACCACACGGTTCAAAACAAGACATCACGGTTTTAAAACAGTCGCAGGGATATCGGCAAATGAATTTTTTCTTCTCTATTTTAGTAAAAGTTTTAAAGCAGACCATTTATGTCTTAATATTCTTGTTCTTATTCAGAATGCAGAAACCATGGTTCGAACGTTTTACAACGTAGTCACTTTTGGCTTCAATAATGTTGGTTTGTAGGCTTTAAAATGCCAGCTAGGTCCTTTTTGTTTCGTTCTTAACGGGCGCTACCGAGAGCCAAGTAGGTGAACGGCTCACCGTGTCCAATCACCATATTTTGGCATTGTGACCGGTGCTGTCAAATAAAGAATTATATCTATTTTCGAAGCTTTGCTCACACGTCAATTTGCATGCGGGACATTTTATCTCTCGTAGAGAGGCTTCAGCAATAAATACGAGGACAAATCACGAGAACCCTGCCGAAAGCAAACGTTAAAGTTGTCCCAATGCTCACCTGTACTGGGCGGCGACTTGATTGCACGAGGCAAGGCTCGAAGCAAAGGCTAGCAATTATACGTTTTAATGACTTTGAAGAATTACGCTCTCCTGCTTTTTTAGTACATACTCCGAACTCCGAACACACATGACCATCGCCCCACAAACAAAAATTAGGTTTAAAACTACGAGAGAAACACTCGAAAGAAGAGTTTATGCTTGAGGCATATATATCATTCTCATCTATGCTGCCTAAAACATGCTTAAACATTTGTGTAGGTCAAGTCGTTCGTTACGTTTCTTTAAAAATATAAGCAATTGGTTATATTCATTATATTATTAGTACTATATTTCAAGTTAAGGTTATTCTAAGGGGCGGCCAATAAATGTTCAAGATAGGTTAAGGTTATTAAGGTTACTAACGAAACAATTAGAAGGTGCGAGTCTCGCGTAACGTTGTGCAAGATCCATTGTATGCCGCCGACCGGCAGAAAAGTTCTCACGTGAAAAATACCTCCACCTAAAAAAGCGTCAGCCACAAATTTGGAAGATATTGTTTTTGGACAAGAGGAAAAGCACTAAAAGGCTCGAAAGGTTTGGAAACATCTTACATCTAAAAAAGACAAAGAAAACATTACGTTAGTGACACTTCTGTGACATTTTTAATAGCGAGATGTGTAATTTTCATATCCTTGGTTTATATTAACAGGAAGTACAGCAATGATAGGCCGGACACTGCAAAGAAAGTAATAAATACAACAAACGGTGTTAGGCAAGGAGACACTATCTCCCCAGGACTGTTTATAGCTTGATAGAGGAAGTATACAGAGACTTGGAATGGGAGCTGTGAAGGATAAGGGTTAATGGGAAATATCTCGATAATTTAAAATTTACTGACGACATAGCCGTGCTACGTAACTCAGGGGAAGAGTTACAGATTGATGACCTAGGCAGGACACGCTGGAAGATATGCCTAAAATTGATAGGCAGTAGACGAATGCAATGATCAAAAGCCTCGGAAAGGCGCAGGATTTTACAATAACTAGCATAAACACACGAAGTGGTAGACGAATATGTCTACTTAGGACATACAGGAACCGCAGATTCTGGCCAGGCAAGAGAAATAACTAGGAGAATATAATTGGGGAGGAGCGCATTTGGCAAGCACTGCCAGGTTATGACTAGCAACGTTACGGTGCCGCTCCAGAGGAAAGCCTATAACAGTTGCATCTTACAAGCACTCACCTGAGGGGCCGAAGTGCGATGGTCAAGCAAACGGGTTCTATTTAAGTAGACGACAACGGAAATATCTATAGAACACAAACAGTAGGTGTAACGGTAAAATATATACTATAGACAAGCACTCGAGTTACTGATATTATAGCGCAAATGAAGAAATGTGCAGGGGCAGGACATGTAGCGCGAAGAAAGGATGACCGATGGTCGCTAGAGGTAATAAATTGTATTCCAAGGGAAGGTAAGCGCAGCAGAGGCAGATGAGATGGTCGGATTTGGTTAAGAGGTTTATAAAGGGGAAGGGGTTGCAGCAGGCAAAGGACCGGCTTGATTAGGGGCATCATCGTCATCAGCCTGACTATACCCTCTGCAGATCGAAGGCCTCTCCCATATTTCTCCAATTAACCCGGTTCTGTGCAGCTGCATCCACTTGATCCCTGCGAACTTCTTAACCTCATCCGCCCAACTAACTTTCTGCCGCCCCCTGCAACGCTTTCCTTCCCTTGGAATCCAGGGAACTATTCATGAGAGGTTGCGGCGAATTACTTCACCAGGGTGGCCAACTCCTGTTCTGGTGAGGGAGTGAGTTGTCGAAGGTGTTCACCGGCATCAGGTCGCACCCCAAACCTGTTTATGCAATTCCATCAACAATTCCATCAATCCCTGTGCACAAAACGTCAAGGAGAGGAGCTCAGGGGCGCCTTACGCATGCATGCTGGAATACAGACCCTAAAAACTCATTTGAAATAGCAAACTATATATGTTGATACGGTGATTTCATCAAGTAAATCTTTTGCTAGCGTTATCGGGGCTAGATGCAATGCAGTCTGCTCAGATGTGCGGCAAGCGGGACACTTTAGCTCAAATAAAAATCAACAAGAAATAAATTTTTTCATGCACTAATCTTTCGAGGCTGTAGTCCACTCTTACCCTATTCTTTGCAAAGTGACGTAAATTATTCCTAAAAGTAGATGCCTGCTGCAGGGATGAATGTGCTAGCCGTCCAATGTCCTCCACTCTCTTTTGAATGTGAATCACACGGTGAATTCAAAGTCGCATTGTTAGGGACGGCCCCAGTCAGTGTGATCAGTAACCAATATGTGAGGGAAGCTAGCACACTGACTCCAGTATGTTCAATCAAGAGAAGGTAACAATAAGAAGGTAATACAGAACTATGGTTCCTTTGTTTCATTATTGTCGAATTCCTTGGCTGTGTAGCTATATAGAAGGGCGCCTGACAATTCCCACTTTGACCTGCAATTTCATTGGAATTCAATAGGAACCGCAGCCGCTGTGGCTTCGGTATGGTGAAAGACCAATGTATTGTGCTTGAAAGGAATGTTGGGCGCAAAGTAGCACATTGTGATGCTCTGAGGCGGAAAATTTGGGCGCCAGGCTTGCTATTGACGGCAAACTAGCGTGTAAGAATCGAACGAAAGCTTCGATTTTACGGTCGCATCGCATGAGCATTAAAGGTGTCTCGCAGGCAATTTGATCCTAAAGTGTAATCTGGGGGACCAGCTGTGTATATTTTTTCGTTTGTTCCAACCGAAGTGATGTTATTGACTTTAGATGGGGGCAGAGATATGGTTTGACAGCGTTGTGAGATAATTTAAGGGGAAAAACTTTCATGCGTCATGAGCGGCGTGACAAGGATGTTTCATCACAAAGCGTGCAATGAACTGAATATCAAACAAAAACTAAGAAAAAAAAGGTTATTTAGGGGTTTCAACGCGGGCCAACGGCTTGCGAGACTGCCAGTCTGCCATGACACTTTTTTTTTCTTTATTGCCTAATTTATCATCAGATTTGACACGTAAAGAACATTACTCCACACACACACATAATATTACGCGACAAATACACAACATGGGTTACAACCAAGCGCTTTGGGCTGCGTGATCCATTAGAAGTCAGGAATTTGCAGCAACACTTCCGTTCTTCGCAGACTCTCAGGCACTTCGTCTTGCATCGTGAAAACTTCATTAACACTCCCAACGACTTCTCGAAAACACTGCCGTATTTTCCTCGAATCAACGTCTGCATGCCTGAAAGCCATTCTGGATGATCAGATACTGTGCACTTCTAAAAACATGATCATGTCCAGCGGTATCCCATCATCATCTTCAATTGGTAAAAATCGAATTCCGAATGCAGCCACGTATAGGTCTTTTTTAATTGTTTGTTGTAGAATGTCCTAGAAGAAAAAGGCTTCCCAACAGTCTAAGAAAACCGGTAACTATCGAAAATTCCGCCATGACACCTCTACATAATTCAGGGCTCAGCTCAAGAAGTTACCTTAAAAACGCCGTTGGTGGTTAGAAATGCATAACGAAGTTGAATCAGAGTTACGGGAAAACCCTTTGCACAAACGTAAGCATCAACAGAAGCAGCATGCGCAACCAAAAGACCAATCATATCTACGCATGCTTTCGCCTAGAATGATTTTTTTTTTGACATTATGACAAATCATTATGACAAATATTGAGTTGCTCCACATGAAAGATATAATATATATATAGAAAACAGAAATCAAATTAAGCGGTAAGAATGATAACGTACAAAACAGTTCTTCTTGATGAGTAGTTACAATAACACCAGCATAGAAGGATATGCACAGTTTTTGTACGCTTGTATTTGAATGCATTTCGCGACAAGACGTCTATTAGGAGTCGCAGTGATTACTATGTCACTTTATTATTTAGAAGGCAAAGACAACGCGCTTGTTAACCCCGTAAGAACGCTACTTAAATTTGCACGGTATACGAAGGGGGTTAGAGGGGGCAACACATTTATGAACGGAGGCAGAATCAACTGTGCACTTGACGTGTCTTGACGCATGCACATAAATTCTTGCGCATATTTCAAGACCAGAAGAGTTGGCGGCGACAAGTTAGCGTTTACAAAGAAGGCGCAACGAAGCATAAAAATAACGTACTCATAAACATCAGTGAGTCATTTGCGCACCCGGGCACAATAATGCGTTGCTCTTCCAGAACAGTATCCCCGGAGTAACCCTGGGGAGTAATTTATTCTAGGATGTTGGCCGTGTAATTAAACCGACGTTCGCTATTCTTTCTGAAGAGGACAACTTGCAACGAAACAAAAACAAGGAAACCAAGGTAAAAATGATCAACTTCTGTAAGGTTAACTGGCCGTACCATCAGAAAGAACAAAATATCTGACTAGCACGTATAAATTATCGACTGTAGCAGGGCAGACTATAAGAATATTTCGGTTGGAGGGCTCGAAAGCTTATCGTGGCGGGGATTGGTAGAGAAGATTTGTTAAGCGACCCGGGCTCGCATTCCGTCAAAACAGCAAGAAACATGTCGCTAAAAGCGACAACAGAGCTCCGTTCATACCACGGTCTGTAATGCACAGTTATGACCGGACGAATAATGACACTGACAAGGAGTTAGGGCGAGCAATCGGCCTAAGGCAGAGAAGTTAAGTCTCGCCTGCCTTTCGTGCCACCTTAGGACTCAAAAATCAGCCGGCATACTTTTCTGTACAATCATATCACGAGAGATAGTGAGCAAGGGTGCGTAAATTTATGGCCGATTGCACTGCGCAGAATTTGTATTGAACACTCATGCTTTGGACTTCGAAAACAGGGGCGGTTTGAGAACACCTCGTGAAGGTGCGCTTGCACGTGCACCAGAAGGCGGCTAGTCCTTTGTGCTTTGCGCGCTCCCCTTGCACCAGTATCTTTTAATTTTAGGGGTGATGGATTCTTGCACACGTAGAAGTACGGCATGTTCCTTGAACCGCGTTAAAAATTGTTTCCCAAGAAACTTCGGTAGAAGCAGGTATGGCAAAACTGTATAACGCAAGCATATAAAGCCTTTCATTGCTTTTTCATGGTAGTACGCAGTCTTTCAATATGAAGACTTTCAGTTATTTCATTTATTGTATTTCATTGTCTTTCATTTATTTGCTTATTGCATATGGCAGGTCTCTTGCTGAATAAAAGCGGAGTAGTTGCGTAGTTCGTACTAAATAACTTCAAAATTCGTACAGTGGTTCTGGCCATTATTTTTTCTTCAATTTAAATTACCCAGCTTTAATTACCTAGTATTCGTGCATGCAGCCGACGTTTTCTAAATTTACTGAAGCTCGTCCCGAGCCTTTGTACCGACCCACTCCTCATTCGTGGACGGTTGTGTGCCTAAGTGCGTATATGGTCCCGATAAAGTGCGCCTCTTTGAGTTTTACCAAGAATACGTTTTCCAGCTTGACGAAGACGCCAGCCGTCCACATCTTAACTCGTCCTTTTCTTTTTCTGTTCACTGTACTGAGTTTCGGAACGCTAGCCAGTAGAATACTACATATCTCCCTACAAGGAGGTTGTCTTTGAGCAGGAGCTAGAGACTTGCGGCCTGCTCACTCAATTGCTTATATACAGTCACATTCAGTGCCTTCCTCGACCCACCTTAGTTTCTCAGCGATGAAGAACATTCCACCAATCCACCAGTACCCCCTACCGAGAGTAGCTGGCGGACCTACGGTCATTGGCGAGGAATGGCTGGCGGAACGTCGGGTGGAGGCCGCCACAAAATATCAAGCCTGTGATAGCACCTAGAGTGCATATATATTATTTAAAATGTGTTTAGTATACTATTAACAACTGAAGTAAGTTATATGTAATTTCCCCTCTGTTTACTTTGAATGCCGATATGAGCAGTTGGAGAGAAATATTACTTTTTGCGAACAGAAATGCCCTCCTGCTCTAGTTACATGCCATCTAAAGGCAAGAGAATCGTTTATGTTTCAGGGGATAACGTCTCAAAGCCACATCAACTGTGTGGGGCGCTGATGTCAAAACATTTCTGTAACTGTGGGTCGTAACAAGCGCAGACACCGCACAGTAGGCAGGTGTGTCATGTTTCTCGTCCAATGAAACGTGAAAGTGGAGGACGTGATCGAACTCCCATGGAAGTAATATCTAATATGAAGGTCACTGCGGCTGCAAGAATCATAGCCATTTTAGCCAGTTATATAGATATATAGCCTATTATACTCTGTCGTCATAGGTAACCAGGTCTTCCCAGCAGCGGACACATTCTCCGCAGGAAATTCTTAATGACATAGTCCCCTAACTGTGCGCCGACATAGATATAAGCACCTTCTTAACCAAGCTATATATTATATGTATACGTACTACTTGCCTACGTATCTTAAGTGCAGAATTCTTGACTCGAAATGCAAGTGTGCTGAAAATCACGGTTCCCCTCACTTTTCAATATGAAATGGCCCAATACCTGACTGCCAATATTCAGAGCACTGAGCTTAATTAGTAGCAAGTCATGCGAAACACAGTCAAAAGCATTAGCAAAAGCCAAAAAATACAGTCCACAACATAGTTAGCATCCAGAGCTCGAAAAAGAACATTAGTGAAAGAGAGGAGTTGCATTTCAAACGAAAAAAGTCTTCGGAAGCCATGTTGGTATGAACTAAAGAAGTTGTTAGATTCGAAGAAAGAAACAAGGTGCGAGTAAATTATGTGCTCAATAAGTTTGCAGGTTACGCTGGTTAGTGAAATGGTCCTATAGGTAGGTGCTGAAACAGTTACCTGATTATATCGCTTACTCAGTATTGATATATCTGAAATGATTGTGCATTGCTTTTAGGCTAAGGTTCATGCCCCCTATTAGCACTGAATATTTATTCCGGTGCGAGAGCCTGAACTCTACAAATCCTCTTACAACCAAATCTTTGATAGAATTCTCCCTTACTTCAAATCGAGATTGTTTCAAGACCTTACCATCCTGTGGTAACTTCACCGAACCTTTCCTTTTATCTCTACATCATGCACAATTCCAGGGTTAGAACACAGTACGGTCATTTTTAATTCGCAATCCCCCCGCTAATAATTTTCCATGACCACTTCCCGTTCTTCCGTTTTCTGAAGAAGGTATTAATGATTCGCAAGTTATTGCGTTCAGCGAAGTCAACTAATACCTCCTGTGCTATTCCTTAACCCAATGATACGGGGGTAACTGATGTTCAAGTAGTTCAGACTTGTCGGCCAGTCAGAGTCGTGGAGAGTCGTACCACCTGCGCCGTGAGGTGCGCCTCTATCAGCTCGTCTACCGTGTTGAGAACGCCCAGTCGTAAAAGCCGGTCCGTCGATGTCATAAGAGGGAGACCCAGGACCTTCTTGTAGGCTGTTCTGATTATGACGTCGATGTTCTTGATGTCAAACTTTTTGAGACGGAGGTAGGGTGCTGCATAGACGATGCGGCTCACGACGAAAGCCTGCACCAGTCGGAGAGTATCTTCGCGCATCCCTGATTTCCGTGTCGTTATTCTGGCGATCATCCTAGCGACTTGCTCGCTCACGAGGTGGAGTTTCTCGATGACGAGGTGGTTATTGCCCTTCTTATTGATGTACAAACCCAGTATCTTGATGGTGTGAACTTCCTTGACGGGTGAGTTGTCAACGTGGATGTCGATCGTGGCCTGATTTTTGTGCTGGCGGAAGACTAGGAGTTCACTTTTTTCGGAAGAGCATGTTAGTCCACACGCTCGTGCATAATTCTGAACTGTTGCCGCTGTTTGTAGGTTTTCTTCCATTATTCCCATACTACCCATGGTTGTCAAGATGGTTATATCATCAGTGTACAGGGCGTGTCGTATGCCCTGTATCTGATTTAGAAGAGGTGGAAGATTTCGGAGTGCAATATTGAACAGAAGTGGGGATAATAATGCTCCTTGCGGAGTGCCTCTCGTGCCCATCTTCACTTGCATTGTTTGTTTAGTGTCGATGCCGATGTTGACCGTTCTGTCTTTAAGGAAATAGACTCGCTGGCCACAGTTCGGGGTCTGGAGGTTCTGGAGGATTGTGGAGTGTTTGACAATGTCAAACGCTCCTTTGAGTTCGAGGGATAAAGGTACTCGGTCACTGTTTCTGCGTGTTGGATCAATTACTTCGCGTTTGAGTTGCAGAAGCACATCATGGGTGGACAGATGCGCTCTGAATCCAAACATTGTGTGTGGCAGTAGCTCGTTGTTCTCTAGATAGTTGGAGAGACGCGCATGGACTGCCTTTTCCATGAGTTTGTCGGAGCACGACGTGAGGGATATGGAGCGTAGGCTTTCAATGGTGATTTTCTTGCCTGGTTTGGGGATAAAGTGTTCATTGGCTGTTTTCCTTGCCTGTGAAATGGTGTCGATGAGCCAGCATTCATTAATGTAATCCGCAAGTTGCTGCAGTGCCTCCGCGTCGAGGTTGGTTAGACGTCCGACCGTATTTTTGTCTTGTCCCGAGGCTGTACCTCGGCGCATATCTGCTAGCGCTACTATGATTTCTTCTAAAGTGAAGTCTTTACTTCAGTCTTCGTTCGGGTCCCCCCGGTATTCTGGATTTGAGGGTTCTGCGTCTCTCAAAGTGCAGATATAGCGACGCGTGAGTTCATCCACGAGTTCGTCATCCGTGTCTTGAAAGTTGTGTAAGGCTCGATGCAAATTTCTATGTTGTTCGCTTTTCGATTTCTTTGGATCAATTAGGCATCGGAGAAGGTTTCACGTAGTCTTGCTGTCTAGGCGACCTTTGAGGCATTCGCACCTTTTTAGCCAATTGGTGCGAGCGAGGTCCCATGCGTATTGGTCTGGTTGAGTTGTTAGCTTCGCTATTCAAATTCTGAGTTTTTGATTGTGCCTTTGTTACTTCCACCGTTTTATGAAACTACATCTAGCTTCCCAAAGATGTACGAGATGGTTGTCAACAGCTGGGTGGTCCTCCGTGGTGGCAAGGGTTTTGGTGAGGTTTTATTTAGGGTCGAGAATCGATGCCGCTCACTCTTCGTAACTAGTAACTTGTTCCGATGTAATTAGTTTAGTGTCCTTCCTGAATTTCTCCCAGTCTGTCACTCTGGCTTGCCCACGTGGTTTTCTTTGCTTGCTTTCAAATATGGTCTGCAGCACGTAGTGATCGCGGCCTAAGGTCTCTCCCGTATTAAGCCACTCATAGTGACCTGCGTTGCGGACGAGCGTCAGGTCGGGGGTGGTATCCCGAGTTATGCTGGTACCGACTCGAGTCGGATGCTGCGGGTCAGTAAGTAAGGTAAGTGCCATGTCAGCCATAGCGGAAACTAGTTTCCTGCCTTTAGTGTCTTCCTTTGGTTATCCCCATAATGGGCTAGAAGCGTTAAGGTCGCCGACTATAGCTAGGGGAGCTGTATGAGGTTCTCTTAGTGCTTTGATAAAGATAGCGTCAAAGGCTACGCGGCGCTGTTTGGAGCGGCTATATATATTAAGTATCCTGTTACGCTGTTGTGGTAGCAACATTAAGAAGGGATATTCATTGTCGCTGGGTAGATCAAGGTTTAAAGTGGTTGCTGTGCATGATTTGTGGACCAAAATGCATATCGAGGGGTTTATTTGATGTGTTGAGTATCCTCTGATCTTAGCCTCCATATTCACTTCTTGTATGGCTATTATTTGTGACGCAGGAGAATAAGAGTATATGTATTGTTGTAACGGTTCCCTCTTACGCTTTAGTCCCCTGCAGTTCCATTGTAGGATAATGAGTTTAGGTCTTGGTTGTGGTGCCACGTTGAGGATTAGAAATTTGTGTCTGATCCTGTGGTGAATCTTCAGATTCTTTATCAAGTTCAGGAATGACTAGGCGATGATTTCCCATTTTGCCCTCTAGTTTTGTGCCCTTGTTGTTAGAAACATCGAAAAAGTCCTGAATTTTTCGGTCAATTCTAATTCCCTGAGCTTGCATCGTGATTAGAACTTGTTCAAGTTTCTCCATCATGAGCTTGATGACTAATTTTAACATGCTTTTGATTGTCGTCTCGATCATAATTTGTAATTTATTCTCCATGAGATCTTTGACTGTGTTTTCCAAGCGGGTAATGCGGTCCTGTATTTCGGTGTTCTCAGTAAATTGCGGCATGGGTGCGCGCGGTGCTACTGCCTGCTGTTGTGGTACCTGCGGCATTGGCACCTACTCTGGCGTCTCTACTGCAGTTTGCCTGTCGATGGTGCTAGTATTCAGCTGCTGTGGGCACGGAGGGTGTACCTCTTCCTTGTCCTCCTCCATTGGACATGACTGTTGCGTCAATGGAGGTAATGTGTTGTTCGGGTTGGCTGCGATGCCTAATTGCTCTTTTAGTTTCCTATTTTCTGACTTTAGGTTCACGATCTCTGCTTTAAGTTGTTTGTAAGCCAACGCTTCGGGGGAGGAGGCAGCTACATCTGCCCAGCTCACATTGCCATCGTTGTGCTGCTCCTTGGTATGGGGTCCGGTTTTATTCTCAGCTGGACCACTGCCGGTGGGGTGCGACGCCTTGTCGGTAGCGCCAGGTCCTTGCCTTGTCAGATGGAAGGGAGGGTGCACTAGCTGCAGCCCTCCTGTGAGAGTACAAACCTCAACCAACAACCATCATCATCCTACGGCAACCCCGGGTAAGGCCGCCCACACCACAGAGGTGGGGAGGTTTTTGTTTCGGGCAGCGGGCGTTATCCCAGCCAAGGGTCTCATGCAATCTGGATTCGCTCCGCTGGGGTGGGTTCGCAGTGCCAATACACCGCCAAGACTCCTAATAGGAGACTTCTATTTTTCCTTTGCATGATGACCGTGAGCCGTGTGGTGCTGAGTTGCTGCTGTTGGACTGGGCCTGTTGGGTCAGTCAGTCCCCGCTGCCCGATGTGCCTCTGCGGCTGGACCGGTCTCGAAACATAGCCCTGGACTGGTGACTGTCCTGGCCTGGCTTGGATTTGGCGGGCTGTGATGTTCGGTACTTGCATTGATTGATTCGACCCCATAGGATGTGGGCATTTGCACACCGTGCACTGCGCAGGGCAAGGGCAGACATCCGCATGGTGTCCAAGTTTCCCGCACAGTAAACAGGCTGGTGTTGTTTTCTTGTACAGGCGCACGGGAAGCGCCTCACCCTAGTAGAATACGTGAAAAGGAACCTTTCTTCTTTCGAAAGTGACGGCGGCTTTGTTGGAGGAACCTAGTTTTCTCAGGCTCACCACTGGTGCATTCGGGGAGCGAAGCGCTTCTGTGATGTCTTCGTTGGAAACCCTAAGGTCCACCTGTATTACTCCATTACAAGTGTCATCAGAGGACTGAGGTAGGAGTACACTGCGTGTGCTCTGTCCCCTAGTTTGAGTTCTTGAATTGCAAGGAGATTTCTGATTATTTCGGCATCTCGCATGCCGACGACGATGATGTTTTGTTCAACAAGGTCGATGACTGGGCACGTTGGTATGGGTTCATACTTAACCAGCCAAAAGACGAGACACAGCAAAGAGGAGGACAGGACAAGGCTGGACTATCAACTGAATGTTT
>JAJIZL010103656.1:0-11431 GCA_023969395.1 Amblyomma maculatum | reverse complement strand
CATCCAATTTGGCCCTTCATTACAGGGACTGTCATTTGAATAAACCTAGTGGGTCAAATGTGCCTAGTAGGAAAAAATGCCTACCGCTTTTTAACAAAACCAAGATTAAGTTTAGACACAAAGACCAAATGACTAGAGAACTGTCAGAGTCATATCACATCCATAAGAACAGTGACACGTGCGTGAGCTCACCATCTGTAAGCATCCAAGAATGTGAGATTGTGTAGGAAAAATCTGTGAAGCGCATGTGCCTTTGGTTGTCTTCTGCGAGTATTTAATCTGTGTTCTTCGAATAAACGTTCAGTTGATAGCAGCGCCTGTCCTTGTCATTACTCTCTCGTTGTTGTTCTCCGTCGCAGCGCTCGTAATTTGCAAGAGATGAAACGATGTCAAAATATTCATAATAGAAAGCAAATGTTTCCTGATGCTAAGTGTCAGTGTCAAAATTAAAAAAAAAAAAATTGAATGGTAAAAATGTGGAGAAGCCCAGTCCGTGCGAGTTCAAATATACCAAAGACTTCATAAACGATCAAGATGGGATATCGCGATTTCATTTCGCCTTCTCGCGTCTAGCCTCCACATCCGCATTGCAGTCGAAATTGACACCCTAATGCTCGTTCCGCTAATGATAAAAAAGATCAAATAACTAACCTGCTCATTTGGTTCAAATTTCATTTTAGTATTACCATGCTCACCGAAACATGGGTTAACAGTGACAGCAGCGCACAATGCCTCAGTGGGTAAAACAAGTATTTTATTAACCGGCCAAACAAACGATGTTGCGGTGTTTCCAAATTTGCTGACTACCCTTCAATCCACAGGTTTTATGAACTTGATCAACACTTAAACACGTGTTACACAAAATACTGCGTCCTGTATTGATCTACTCATTACTAATATTGAAGCTATCGCAAAACACAATGTTACTGTTATCTCGGATATGAGCGATCACGTTCCTGTGTTTATGTTCTATTACACTAACCGGAAGGATCGCAGGTGTCTGGGGAAGCCATTTCTACCCAATATATACCAGACAGTGCTCTGGAATACTTCAATATGAGATTAACATTCACAATTGGTCCTATTTATACAAAATAAACGAAGCAGGTATTGCATGCTCAAAATGTATTTCCGAATTCAGCTTCTGAAACAAACTGAGCGATGTCCTTCGACGGAAGAAGAAAACGTATCATCAAGAACTATTTGCTAGAATTGCAGAATTGCAAATAAAAACACAACTTTGGAAACTGATAAATGATGTCACGGGCCGGGGATGCAAGATCACACCAGTCGAAATAATGAACCAGTGAGCTGTCGGGGAAAGTACTTGCAGATCATTTTAATAGTCATTTCGAGAATGCTCGGATACCTGTGAAACAGTTACCGACTTCCCAAACACCACGAAACGCATGCGCAGACACGTTTTTTTTAACATACAGATGAATTAGTAGTTTACACAACATTCATGAGCCTCAAAAGCAGCAAGGCTTTAGAATTAGATAATATTCGAATAAAGCCAGTCAAGTATGTGATAGGATTCATAGCACCTGTTTTCGCTCATATTTTCAATTTGATTCTGGAAGCAGGCGTGTATTCTAGTGAAATGAAGAAAAGCAGGGTGACTGTCATATTTAATGGTGGTAGCAGAATTGATACAAGCAATTATAGGTCGGTCTCTGTCATTCCTGTTTTTCCAAAGGACTAGAAAAGGATATTTTCTCTCACATATCTAAATTCGTCTATGCTGAAATTATTAGATGTGACGAACAGTTTGGATTCCATAAAGGGCGATCTACAGAAGCTGCCTTACTAACCCCTAAGGAAATATTTTACAAAGGATTAAAGATAATCGTTTTACTGTAGGCCTGTATATCGGTTTCATTAAGGCCCTTGACTAGCTCAAGCTTTCACTGTGTCGAATGCGCGGAACATCCCTGGCTCTAATAAAGCCTTATTTAAACAACAGGGAGCAGTCAGTCTGCGTAGATAACAAGCAAACTTCTTTTTCATTAGTGTAAAATGGTATTCCTCAATACAGCGTGTTAGGGCCTTTACGTTTTAATGGTTACAATAATGAAATTGTGAACATTGATCCAACCATAAAATTTGTCACATATCCATATGATAGCAGCATAATAAATTCAGGGCCTAACTTTGATGACTTAATTCTCAAACGCAATCAAACATTTGGAAGATTTTACCTCTGGTCGAATTTAAACTGTATTAGTATAAATACTACGAATACCAAAAGTGTCATATTCAGAGCTAAAAATAAAATAGTACTAACACGACTTGCTGCCAGATATCAAGGTCAAGAAGTTCTAGCAGTGAATTAATATAAAGTTCTCAGGGTTGCATTTTCGGCCAATTTAACTTGAGATAAACATGTAGAAAAGGTTTGTAAGAAGCTAGCCACAGTAGCGAGAGCCTTATCCCCTTGCCGACATCTTCTTCCAACACAAGCCTAAATCCAAATTTGCTATCCACGGTTTGCTTCCTCTGTGTGACAAAAGCTGTGACAGATTTTCTGTTCTTGGGCTCCAAGATTACCTCGAAAGGAGACTGCAGCCATGAAATTAGGAGACGCCTGCTTCTGGGAAAGAGAGCTGAGAGCAATGGTTAGCTTTGACCGCCTAGTAAAGAGCAGAGACATTAGTCTGCCAACCAAGATCCGTATAACTCGTGCTATGGTCTTTCCAGTTGTGATGTATGGCTGCGAGAGTTGGACTGTGAAAAAGGCCGACCGCCGAAGAATTGACGCGTTTGAATTGTGGTGCTGGCGAAGACTCTTGAGAGTTCCTTGGACTGCCAGAAGATCAAATCAGTCGATATTGTCGACCATAAACCCTGACTGCTCATTGGAGGGTCAAATTCTAAAGTTAAAACTCAGCTACTTTGGTCATCTGATGAGAAGAGAGGAGTCGCTGGAGAAAGATTTGATGTTGGGAAAGGTTGAGGGTCGCCGGAGAAGGGGCAGGCAGCGAGCGCGATGGTTAGATGGCATCCTCGAGGCATTGCAGATGAAGTTATGTGATGTTAGGAAGATAATGAGAGATCGGAAAGCGTGGCGTGACATAGTCCATAGGGTCACGAAGAGTCGGACACGACTGAACGACTGAACTGAACTGTTTGCTTCCTCTATAACTACTGTAGTCCAGTATGAGCTGCGATTACAAAAGGAAATATGGCAAACGTACTTATGCTAAAGAGAGGATCGTGCGACATATTGCTAACTTGCAATACCTGTCTTCAACGCGAAGTGCTTTCATAGACTACAATATAATTCGGGCTGAATACTTGTATCCGTATGGTCTTCGCCGCTTCTTCTACTTTTCCTCTCCAGCTTTTCAAAATTTTTTGACGAATCTAGCATCTCTAAAAAGAACATATGGTGCACTATCCACACGCAGCGAAGTATGGTTCCTACCAAGGTTTCGAAACAATTACAAATATCAAGCACCGCAGCGTAACATGCAAATTAATCTAAATAAGCATAAATGTGTGTCCAGTTATGGCGTTAAAGAACAGAGAATGTATGTTCTAAAGAAGGTCTGAATGAGTAGATGTATTTGCATTTAAATGTGCTTGCTTTCTAATGTTTTTTTTTTTTTCAACATGCTAATCTGCTTCCTTGATTAGTTAGTATTGTGATTTGCCTTTTGTACTGTACCGATATGTCGAACTAATTTTGAACATGTATATGTTTTTACAATATTTTATGGGTATTTGCGATGCTGTATAAAACCACAACTGCCGTGCACAGAGGGAACGGGCCTATTCAAGCTGACGAAACAGCTTTTAGCCCTTGGTCCCCTTTCAGGATGTATTGTTTCTCAGAAAAACAAAGATTTGAATGTAGTGAAATGCTATAGACCTTATCCGAAATTGCTGTCATTTATTGAACCTTCAGTGAACCGCGCTATGTTGAAAGGTTGAGTGAGTCGGCTGCGCTGCTAGGCTCAGCCGTCGCATTAGCTGTGTCTGTTTTGTGGGCTATCATGTTTATCATGAAGAACGGACGATGCACTTGTACACGCCGCCAACGTTCCCATGCTATTTCGTAAAGTGGTACTACGCTGCCAAAACTTGTACCGAACGAAGACATATCAGCGTAGCTTTATGGGCAAAATGATCGTTGCCGGTTCTCATTTTCCCCCTCAGGTCTGGTGGATTCCTTAAAGGATTCATTTCTCCTATACGCGTTCATGATAGTTTGATATTAGGCGAAAACCTTTAATGGCTCATACTATCGTGGACAATGTGTGTCCCGTATTCGCGGCGGTTGTCGCATGGCGTTCCTTGGCGCGCGTTCAAGTGTGCGATTGCAGATGGCAGGAACGCCAGACAAGATGAGACTACTCAAGCTTTCGCCTTTCACCAGTTAAGTCGCTGACGTCCCACGTAATTCGTTTTTTTTTTAACGCGGTAGCGTTAAGGAGCTCGTGTCGCAGAAAAGCCGGTGTCGTCGGCGGCGTTGGCCGTGAGCAAGAAATCCCGGCATGCACTTCATAAATAAAAAGCAACTTCTAAGATGGGCTGGGTGGGAATCGAACCAGGGTCTCCGGAGTGTGAGACGGAGACGCTACCACTCAACCACAAGTTTTTTTTTCTTTATTGCCGACTTGGACATTCAAAACAAGACCATGAACAATAAAACGTGCCAGCACACTTTCGCGTGACACGGCGGGTTAAAACTTTTTTAGTTTTACCAAACTGTCAAGCACATGAATCCATTGTGGCTGCTCGGGGAGTGTCATATGCACTTCCTTGAACCGCACAACACTGTGTATGAAATGTTCTCGTACAGGATTGACTTGTATATCTGCATTGTTAAAGGTTGGTTGGTTGGTTGGTTCATAGGAAGGGAAAGGCGCAGTATCTGTCACACTTGCTCTGTGGACACCTGAACCGCGCCTTAAGGGAAGGGATGAAGGTGGGAGTGAAAGTGGATAGAGAGAAAGGGGAGCCGTAGTGGAGGGCTACGAAGTAATTTCGACCACCTGGGGATCTTTAACGTGCGCTGACATCGCACAGCACACGGACGCCACTTCGTTTCGCCTCCATCGAAACGCAGCCGCCGTGGTCGGGTTCGAACCCGGGAACTCCGGCACAGTAGTCGGGCGTCTTACCACTGCACCACCCCGGCGCATTCTGGTTTTCCACAAGCTGTGGAGGCCCAGGAGCATTATTGTATCAAAAGGAAACTCCTCTGTATTAGGAAAAGGTAAAAATTGTATGCCATATGCATCTAGAGGTAGCTCTTTTTTTAAAGTTCTCTGAAGCACATCCCAGAAAAAAATGGCATCCCAACAGTCCAAAAACACGTGTTCTATCGTCTCTGGTCTGTTACACAAGAAACAGTTTGTCGACCAAGGGACGAACAGGCCTTGAGCGTGCATCCATGTTTTGACTGATAATGTGCAAGTGTGGAGTTTAAAGAAAAATGATTTGACTGGTGGTGATATTGGCATCTTCTTAACTCTCTTGAGTGCATCATCTCCTGGGCCTGAACAGTGCGACAAACGGTATATCGGTACAGGAAGCATTGTGTCCACTAGGTCCGCATACAATTTTTTCCGCTTAACATTGCACAAATACTCCATGGAAAAGTGCATATGCAGCAATCTGTACGCGAGCACCACTTCTCGCAAGTACCCTCTTACTGTCACCTACATCGAGACACGAACGGACAGGAAAATTAGGAAGGAGTCGACCAAGCCGAACTTGGATTACTGTTCTGAGGAAGACATCATTTTGGTCACGAAGGTACATGAAACGCGAGACAACTTGTCGCAAAAATAAATGCGCCAGACCAAGCCCTCCTTTTTGTACAGAAAGAAACAAATTTGTTCGGCTCGTCCTTTCCCAGGTCGACGCCCAAATTAAAACGGCAAAAACACGGTGAAGTTTTCGTATGTTTGTCCTCGAAGCACTGAGCACATTCACCACGTACCACATTTCAGCAGTAAGGAACAGATTACATATAATGGCACGCGAGAACATGGATAACTGCCTTCCTTGCCACGTATCACTTTTTTTCTTGGTCCTCGATGCCTGGTCATGCCAGAACGGATCTGTGTCCCGGTAAGAATCAAGGGGCACTCCTAGATACAATGCTGGAGTGGTTGACATGCGCATCCGAGAATAGTGTTCGGGTGTGACCTCCCAGCTACCATGCCAAAAACCGCAGCTTTTTTCCCAGTTTATCTGGGCACCTGTGCAGCTGCAAAATTTCTGTAGTACATTCGTCACCTCACAAATACTTTGTCTATTTGCACAAAAGACAGCGATGTCGTCGGCATAAGCCAGGATTTTCACATGCACTGATTGTAGCGTGAATCCCGTTATGCATTCATTATTCCGGATAGCCAAGCAAAGCGGTTCAAGGTAGGCTGCGAATAACAATGGCGACAATGGACAACCCTGCCTCACAGAAGATCAAACTTGGAGGCTTTCAGTGAGTTCTCCATTCACAACAATCCGCGTGGTACAGTTTTTGTATGCCATTCTAACGCCCTCTAATATTATTCGGTCGACATTTGCATGATCTAATACGGCAAACAAAACATCGTGAGAAACGCGGTCAAAGGCTTTTGCCAGATCTAGTTGTATCATCGCCACTCGGTCATCAAATGAGTCACAGCATTCTAGTATGGATCGTGCCACGTGTATGTTAGTAGCGCTACTTCGCCCTTTTATGCCGCATGTTTGGTGCGTGCCTATGAGCGTTGTTATAACACCCTGCAATCTTTTCGCTAGCACCTTCATGAAAATTTTGTAATCGACGTTGGTGAGGCTTATCGGGCGATAAGACCCCACCAACAGGCGCTTATCAGGGTCATCGGTTTTAGGAATTAGCACTATGTGGGATGTTGTGAAAGACAGCGGAACACGTTTTTTCTCATAGCTTTCGTCAACAACCTTCAGCAGAGCCTGGGCATTTGCCAGTTTGAACACTTTGTAGAAAGCTGCACCCAGTCCGTCAGGGCCATGTGTGGGCGGTTACCTTAAAGGATGAAGACGCCGTGAAGAAAATTGTCAGTTCTGGTGAGCTGGTTGTGAAAAAGTGTCGGTGTCTTGTTATCGACCCAGCTAACCAGGATGTACGCATGAAAGTACACTGGCTTTTACACAGTGTACCGGACGAAGACGTGAAGCTCGCCTTTGCGGCATATGGCAAGGTCACCGACGTCGCCCGCGAGCGGTGGCGCGTGCAGGGCATGGTGGACAAAGGGTCTACCACACGGCATGTGACCCTGAATCTGAAGCCGGGTGTGAAGCTCGACGACATCCCCCACCAGGTGAGCGTCGCCGGCGAGCTGGCCCTTGTGGTTGTGCTAGGGAGAGCACCGCTCTGCCGGCCACATTCGGCGAGAGTGCCGTATACCAAGGTGTGGTGCATGTCGACGGTTTGGTCACGAGGAGGGCCAGTGCGAGCGGACCTACGCAAAAGTGACAGGGTCCGTGAAGGCTCAGGACGCATCCGCCTTGTTCATGGACGAGGCGGATATGGAAGAGACATCTTCCGCTGCGACTGAGAACGCTGCGGGTGAGAAGGAGACTGCCTTGGGGGTGCCGCCTCAGGAGAAAACCGTGGTTGAGGCGGATGTCACCACACGTGAACCAGTGCCTCACCATGACGTCGGGCCCAAGTCGGAGGGCGAGGCGAAATCTTCAGTCGACACTGAAGCTCCTTGCATTCCTCCAGATCCTGAGGGCATGGACATTCTTCCCGGTGCGGCTACCTTGGTGGCCGGAAAACGCCCCCACGACGCCGTTGACAGCGGGACGCTTCAACAGGACCACAGCGGGGGAGACGGACCGCCGCCCAAAACTCCAGGTTTGAGGCGGTCTACCCTGAAGCAGCGGCCGAACTTTTCGGTCGATTCAAGGCAGGCGGGGAAACCGCCTCCATAGTTTGTTGTGCGAAGTGTCATTTTGGGCTAAGGGTATTGGGGTGTGGCGCGAGGGCAGACACCATTTTATAAGGCGTTTTTTTTCTTTTCGATATGGCGATCACAGTAAGTGAAACACTGCGTGTAGCATCTATTAACGTGAGAGGCCTTGGAGGAAGAAGGCGACAGTGTCAGCTCAGTCGCCTTCTTCTAGATAACGACCTACATGTAGTCGCCGTGCAAGAATCGAAAATTGAGAGTCAAGTTGCTACAGACCGAATGGTGTCCGCTTTCCGTACGCATTTTGATGCGTGTGTCTGCCATTCTGTAGGTGCCTCTGGTGGTTGTGTACTTTTTCTTCGCAATACTCTTGGTATTATGGTACAGTCAATTTTCTCGTGTCAAAGCGGCCGTCTCCTTGTCGTTAAATTTTTTGCACTGCGGCCTTGATTTCCGAGTTATTTGTGTGTATGCACCCAACGCAGAGACTGAGCGAAAATAATTTTTTGAAGGATTGGAGTCATATTTAAACAGTGACAAAGTGATAATCCTACTGGGCGATTTCAATTGCGTTTGCCAAGCTTCAGATCGCGCCAATAAGTCAATTGTACGTGATAAAAGTGCTGATGTTTTGAATGAAATCGTCCATGGCCATGATTTAGAAGATATTGGAAGTTTATTTACTAATGACACCTATACGCAGTATACCCATCTTCAGGGCAACAGCCATGCTCGATTAGACAGATTGTATGTCGCAGCTAAACTTGTACCACTTTGCACCTGTGGCTTTCAGTGATCATGCCTTAGTGATTGCAACCTTTGGAAGAAAACAAAGCAAGAATCGGTTTAATTGGCATTTATGGAAACTTAATAATAATTTGTTGGAAGACGAAAGCTTTTTTAACGAAACAGATCAAGAATTAAATATATTACTTACAGCGAAACCGTTGAGCTTCGCTGTAAAATGGGAGGATTTTAAGCAGGGGGTGAAAATGAGAGCGATATAAAAAAGCACGAAATTAAGATACGCAGAGAAGCAAAAAGAAGCAGGGCTTCGTAAACAGCTCGAATTTCTGACGTGTATAGAAAACGCCCAACCAGGCGCATGCTTTAATGAGATCGGGGTGTCAAAGCCCAGCTTGAAAAAATGGACACAGATAAGTATAGTGCGGCAGTTATTCGGGCGCGGACGGAACAGCTGTGGGCGGGGGAAACACCAACAAAGCTTGCGTTATCAGACGAGAAACGGTACGCGTGCCGAAAGGAAATACGAGAAATAAGAACTAGCACAGGTATTTCGGCGGACAGTAGTGTAATCAAGAACGCAATCAGTGATCATTTCGCAGATATGCTTTCTCAGTCGCGAAAAGCTGAACGGGGCTTCTATAGTGAATTCCTTCCACTTATGCCGAAACTCATCCACGAGTTCGATGCTTGAAAGCGGTACAAAAGCGCTTCTAGTGAATGCGGTGTTGCCTTACAAACGTGCCGTAGAACGTTATACTGCGGTGTATATCGGTGATTATGAGCATGTTACTTACAGAAGTCGCAGTTACACGAGTAGCGAAGTACGTTTCCGCTACATTTCTTCTGCGCTCTGCGCACATGCAGAGCCATCTTGCGGCAAACTCAAAAGAACGCCTCCTCGCAATGTGCGGCGCTGCCCCGACACGTGGCGCGCCACTCGCCCCTGACGTTTCGCCGCGCACCCTCACGGGTTGTAGAATCAAGCGTCTTTCCTTTCTTTAGATCACTATCTTCGCTCACCCGCTTCTCCCCTTCGGGCCGCGCGAGTACCGGTGCGAGGATGCCCCAATACCCTTGCGTTTAATAAGTTTTCTCGACGAGGTGCAATAACGCTATCGCGTTCCACTCTTGAAGGCGAAGCTTAAGCGTCTTCCAAATTTTTGCTTCCGGGCGCAAACCACGTATGAGATGTGATTACACTATGTCGGCTGCCGCAGGAGGCTTTCGAGCTCAGCTTGGTCAAGGTTACGCATTTTGCTGCGCCTGGCGCTCGGCTTCGATATTTGGAGTTGCGTTCCAAATACGTTGTGCGAATGCCCGTACACAAAGAAGCTTGAGATTGCTTTTCAATGTACATGATCGGTGTCTACTAATCACTGCGCTGCGATGAAACTGAAAGCATTCACAATACATCGCACGCACTACTGTTCCCATGCCGTCTCTGGATATTTAGCGGCACATATACCTGGTTAGCGTGTACCAAACCAAACAACGACTCCCAACAACGTGAATAGAGGCTTTACAAAAGTTAGCGCCATCTAGTGAAAGAAACAAAAACTGTGCGCGGCGGCCATGTTTTGCTCAGTCCGCCCGCGCCTCCCATCGAGTACGCTGTCAACGTGCGCCTTCGTAGAACCCGTGCATGCACCGCAAGGTGCATTGGAATGCTCACAAGCGATTGTTTCATTTTTTAACATCACATCAGTTGCTGTTAGCTCCAAGCTCTACTCGGAATGATGCCAGCATGTTGTTGCGTGCCCTTATGCAGCCAACGCACCGTCATAGACGCGCACGGAATCAAGGACTACGTGTATGCGACCGTTCGTTTGCAGTCCTAATCGGCTTTACAAGGGTCACTTGCATCATGTAAAGCATTACTGCGCGTCCGTCTGACTGGGAGCTAGCTCACAGAATGTGCTATCACCTAAAACAGCAAGGTTAATTGTTTTGCGCGCTATGGAGCCTTGTGAACTTGAAGGATAAACTTATGCTGCGATGGAGGACACGGGAGAAGGAGCAATGCATGTGTAACGAATGCTATTGTGCAAATACGTTCTTTGAAACATTTTGTACGTAGGTTACATTTACCATTGTGTATTTGATTTAAGACACGCGGGCATGACTACCGAAACTACATTTCACAGTCGTACGAAATGGTAGTGCTTGGTGCAGAGAGCAATACGGTTGTCTAGTGCGCCCGAGGTGCGTGTTTCACGCTGCAAAAGCAAGCGGCTGCCAAACCCGCGGCGTCTAGAAAAGCAGGAAAAGATGACATCCCACTAGTGTGTTGTAACATGCTCACGTACAGCCTGTTTCGACCGGTCCATGTCCAGAGCGCGCAGCTCAGGTTTTATACCTGCCAGCGCGGCCGATAAAATAACGAAGCGTGCGCTTGACTTTTGTGTTTTTTTGAGTCACCCGATGGTTCGCTAATTCACAGCTACCTGAAATTCACTGGAATTTTTAATATGTCGATTTCTTGTTTATTCCCTCTGTCAGAAAGTAAACATTTGAAGCCGTAATCTCATATGAAAGCGCTGACATTGGAAGCTTCGAGGAACTCGGGGGAGGAAGAACTCGGCTGAAACGAAAAGAAATTTGAAAAATCAACTCACATTACTGCGAAGTGTTTTTGCTTTGTGCAACCGGCTGTGTTCATAAAATCAGATTTATATTATATCATATCGTTATAGAAAAATTAGGGGGTCACTTAAGCTCCGCCGTTAAAGGTATAACGCGATAGTGTCTCTCTCTCACACACACACACACACACACACACACACACACAC
>JAJIZL010103642.1:0-14726 GCA_023969395.1 Amblyomma maculatum | reverse complement strand
TGCTACTTAGTACCTTCGTTTCGCATCAGCGGAAGCGTTTTTGTATCGCCAAATAACCTCCAGGCGCAACTCAATCGCCGCACGTGCACAGGAAGCTAGCGGAGCGTCTGCTCCGGCGACGTCCCATCGTTTCACATTTCGCCACCATGCCAGGAATGCGGCGCTGCCATCGCACGGCGAAACTTGAGCTTGGGTTCCCTATAGAAGCAAACTGAGCGTTAAGAATAAAAAACGGGCAAATGAAGCCGAAGCGCCAGGGGCAAAACTAGTACCGTGTGTGAAACTACTAGCTGACTGACGCAGTGCACCGCAACTGCTGGCAAACCGTTCAGCGCTTCTTGGCAAATTACAAGATAGGCAAATAGCTCATGTGGCCTTTTTTCTACTACCTAACATGTGCGATTCAATTACTCTCGAAAAGAACTCAACATCTGGAAGCGGCTTCCCGCTGACCTCGTATCGAGATCGCAGCGAGAAAAAACTGCCGGGCCTTACGTGCTGCTAATGCGTGTCATTAAGTTCTACTATTTCGCTTCCGTTGTTTGTTTTTTTAATTGAGTTAGATAAGCATTAGCTGTTTATCATTCATCAGTTTGAAATGATTTTTGTGTGGTTTAGCTTTTTATTTTGTATTCCCCTCGTCGAGGCCTTTTCAGCGATATATAGTCCCACGTTGAAGCTTAACGTTTTAGAGAGAGAGGAGCGCTTTTCAATCAAAAGGCGCCGTGCTGGGGAATGTAGAGTGAGCGCGGGTTCTGTGCGTTCTCGATCATTTGTTCTTTCCTGTGGTTTGCAAGCGCGGCTGGTATTCGAAGTCGTGAGCAGAGGTGGGCAAATGCCCTCGCCCGTTCTTCCCTCGCCCTCACTCTCCGATCGGCTGTCCACCCTCACTTAAAAAATTTCCTGGCCCTCCCTCGCCCTCACTTATAAAACTATTGCTGGTCCTCACTCACCCTCTCCCTCATTTCGTCTGCTCTCCCTCACCTTCAACCTCGTGTTCAGCAGTTTTAATATCCTAGTTCTTTTTCATTATTTTCGATCCATGGCAACGTTATACAGAGTCGAAGTAGGCGCAAACTCTGCGTCCGCTTTCGGCGGTGTCAAGCCGCGTTGATCATTTAGCAATCCGGATTTCTCGAAGCTAACAATGGACTTAAATTAATGACGGGGCTGCGTTCATCCTGTAGCGAATCACTGGAAAGAGCCATCTGGTACTTGTTTCGACAGCTGCTGAGAATGAGATATGCATTGCATGGGGAAACCCGGGGCTGTTAAAAGTGTAAAGAACAATTATGACAGTGCCCTAGGCATGCCAATCAAAGGCAAAACTTCGAGACGGAAGGAAAATAACCGCTGCCATAGTTTACCGGGCAAACCTGTCCATCGGTTGACACTCCATGTTTGAAGGAGATAGAGTAACGAAATACTATACACCGCATGAGGAAGGAGGAGATTAGAACTTCTATCCAGACGGAAAGCATGAGGCATATACGGCATATTGGCAACAGAACAATGTAATTCAAGTAAAAGGAAAACGCTATCACACAAAAGCATAAATTTCGAGAGCCTCCTTCGCTTCGCCGAGGCAAGATCTGAAAGCATATAGCTCACACGAGGAGCGAACTTCTTGCACAACAACACGGAGAATCCGCGGAAGAGAGGAGGCCTCTCTCCCTCCACAGAAATGGCTAAACGGAATCAGGTGTACAAAAAGCAATGCTGTCATAATTTCAACCTGCCAGCTAGAGATCCAAGGACATACCATGACTACACGGAATTGGGTTTAATTTAACCTCAGCTGTCTGCTTTATTGCGTCAGATCTTAGAGTGAGTGTGAGGTGCTGAAGGGTAGCGTTCGAGAGTAGGTCAGACCCTCGAAGCTTTCTTCCCCGAAGTCTTCCTTTTGTTCAGACCTGGCAGACGTTTTAACAGCATGCGAGACAGGTGTTCTCTGGTGCGACTCAAGCCTTGGCAGCATGCATAAAGGTACTTCGTCTCAGCAGGTCATCTTTATGTTAAGAAAATGTAGGCACACATATTAAAACGATCTCATAAAGCTGTAAGCTAAAATTACAGCCCGTTTTAAACAAACCCAACCAATGTGCCTGCGTGGCTTTGGGGCAGAGGGTCGTACTCAAGGTCCTAGCGTCCTGGAGGGCTGTACTTCGATGTCACCCTTTCGTCTCAATAGGTAGAAAACACTCCACGGCGGGTCGGGCTCAGCCCGTGCGGGCCTTTATCGCCAAGTGGGAAGAAAAGCTTTGCAGCTTCCTTCTGTATAAACCCTACTTTGTGTCAGTTAAAAAGTCCAGTTCAGCGGTTGTGTTATTTCTGTACTTGGCAAAGTAATGGCAAAGTAAGAACACTGGCACGCTGGCATGTCTGGGATATTTAAACTCCTTAAGTTATGGGATAAAGCGACCGAGGCCTCTATTACTAACACAAGTGGTGAATTCCATCTTAATGCAGTATGCTTCGTATACTTTTCTGCTGAGTTTGGACGCGGAATTCTTCACGATTGTCGTTTCACGGAATGGAGGCGCACGCCTCGATTCTGCGGCAGTGGCGACAATAGACGCCCAGTTTCCCCCCTCCCCCCGCCAGTGCGCCTTCTCCTGAAGTCTGCCGTTTGTGCAACATCCAATTCGTTCTATGTAGCTTTTGGCACAGGACAGCAGTATACGGTAAACGAAGGCACTCTCCCTCGGTACGAACCAGCCTAGGTGCTTGATGCGACATCCCTGCTTGTGCTTTCCCTGCACCATATTGCACACGCCAGTCAGTTTTTTGGTGTAGTGATGACTACCAGGACATCACCTTTCTGAGCCACGTTTTTTAAGCGGTGGGAGATTTGATAGTAATATGGAATGACAACGGGTCTTGTACTTCGCGCTTCTTCGGCTCAGCGGTGCTCCTCTACATCCCTAGCATCATTAGCAAGGTCCTTTAAAACAGGGTGACCACCTCACAGGAAAATCCTGCATTGATCAGTGTTTGCAGCTAAACATCCATACTATGTGTCATTTTATGTAGGCAGGATTTGTCAAGAGCGGCATGCAAGTAGTTTTTTAGCAATACCCTTGGAAGCTTAAAATGAGCTGACTGATGGTTTAAAATACCTTCTTTTTTAGCTAGACTGATACCACCAGCACGCTTTGATTTTGCAAATAGCAACAAATGTATCTAAGAGCTGCAAGCACCCTTGCGCTGGCACCCCATAGCTGAAGCCAACCCAAAAGCGCATTCGGCAAAGATTCATAGAAACCGGTTCGGCACTGTCATACCCCCGTCATGAGTAAGTCTGTCATAACATACGGCCAATTGCGATCGTCGGGCATTACGATACATGAAACTTATTCTGACTGCAGAACGGATGTTAAAATCAAATAATAAATAATAAAGAACCTTACTCCGGTACAGAACTTCAACAGGTTAACAAGAAATGAGAACACACTCTTTGGATACTGGAAGTGAAACAACCGTGAAATCGTGCTCAATGCTCACACGCTATTACTTCACCAATGATATTAAAACCCATCTGAAGAAAACTATCCTAAGAAGATAGATAAACTAAAACTTAATGTTACAGAAATTGCAGAAAAAATAATGCATTGTAATGACGTGTCGCACATATTAATGCACGATACGATGATTTTGCTCATTCACAACAAAGCAAAAAATTGTAAAAGAAATAAGGAAATTCTGCTTGTGTCTGTAAACACATGACAAAGATTGCATCGGATATTGAACTGCGGTTTCTTTTATTTGAGCTCTTATCAGCACAAATTCACTGTTGTTTGTTTATTTTCCATTGGTTTTGTTGCGAATTGTAATTTACACTTTTTATGAAAGTTCAATGTAAAATCTTGCTAACCAGACAGTCACGAAACACTGTCAAGAAACCCTTCTCATGCGTCGACTACTCATGCAAGCTACTCTGAAGGAGGAAAAAATAATGTGTGGCAGGGTCACAACAGATAAGATCACCTCCCCACCCCTCCCCCTCGATATTTTGTGTTCAACGTTTCTACTGCGCGTCCCATCTCTTTTGGACGCGCCTTTTTTTTTTTTCTGGGACCTGCTTTTTGCCTGAATGGCAAAGAAACGTTAACAGTTAGAAACGGCCGTCCTGTGTATTTCGCCAGTCCCGTCGTGTTCCGTGAGGCTGGAAACAGCGACATCGCTCTCAGTGACTCCCAGCAGCTCTCTAGTGTCGTTCTTTCTTCACACGAGCGTCGGGACAATTTTGTGGCTTTCGTTCCTGTTTCTTTTAGCTGCAGCGCCTGTGCAACGTTCCATTACATCTGTTTTTTATGCAGCACATGCCCAGTGGAGGAGAAAGTGTGCGATCACTCGTGCCTCTCGTGGAAGATTTGCCCTCACCCCTCAAACTCTGTATCTTTCCCTCCCTCACACTCACCTCACCACCTCTGTCCTCCCTCAACCTCGTCCTCACGAATTTTTCACCACTGATCCTCCCTCACCCTCACGAGGTGAGGACGCCCTCATGAGGATGCCCATGTTTGGTCGTGAGACTGCTTCTTCGCAGTGCGCTGCAGGGATTGTGGGTTTGCTTTCCTCATAGTAATGAAAACGTGCTAGAATATGCGGGACCGCAATTATATCGACTACCTGCGCATGAGTTTTTTGCACACACGTGCGCCCACACAGTTTTGTAGTGGCGGAAAAGAAATAACTGTCAAGACTGAGATCATCTTCTAGGAGCACTCCCTCTACTGGCGCTCAGGCCAAAGCAACCCATACAAAAAAAAAAAAAAAGATGGCAGTGGCTTAGCTCGGTTATGCCAGGATATACGTATCGTTAGCTAAGGCTCAGCAGATTATTAGCTTTCCCAGCATGTTTAGCCTTCTTATGTTCGTTCTTCGTACGCTCAACCACCAGGCATCGGGATCCGCTCTTCTGCGCCGCTGAGCAGCAATTTCGCTCTCCTTCTACACTCATAGGGCCCAGCGTCCCATTTAACTGTAGCGCACCAAGCGGCCAGCGGCAACTACTTCCGGTCTTGGTGACAGGTGCGCGTTTTGAACGCTAGCATGCGCTGCGCCCTTTCCTGCCCTTTTGGCGCATTACTTTGGTTTTACATGGTCTGCTAGTGTTTCTATTTATTTTTAGCATGCATAACAACATGAAAAATAGATTCCCAGTTCTCTAAATTGGCCATCAACGCAGCTGAGCCCCAGCCATTGCAAAAGAGTATTGCAGAAAAGACGCCAAGTGCTTTGTGAAATGAACATTTATTTTGCTGCATATAAAACACATAAGAGATGCAACAGCTGTAGGTGGATGCATTGACAAAACTTGGCACACATTAGGCGATGTGCAAAGTACAGAAAAATAAAAATACACAAGGCGAGAAAGAGCACTTAGGTAGAGACAAAAAATAGCATAACGCTGATTTCCGAATTAAAGCAAATGATATGTAACAAAACAGGCATTATACATAAACTACACAGCCCCAGTCGCGGCTACCTTAGCAAGGGTAACTTATATTGTTCAGGGCAGAAAAGAGTACTGATGCTTAGGGGAAGGCCACAACATTCATTCATCGCATCTGCCATGCTTCGGCTGTAGTCCATGGGTTCATGCAACGCTGTTGGAAAAGAAATGAACATGATGCAGAAGGTTGCAATGAACTGTAAAGCCACTGCACTGCACCGCAGACATATGTGCATGTGGGTGCGTACTGAAGCTTGATGAGCAGCAGTTATGGTCCAGAACAGGAAAGCTGTCATTCGTAAAATTGGTACAAAAGCTACTCAGGAAATGCAGGCTAACCGAACCTATCTGAAAATGCATTTCTACAGTGAGTGAAATAACAGCCACTAAACTAACAATTTTCCTCAAAAGCACTGAACAGTTGAAGCAAGGAAGCTTGCAGCGCAATAAAACATTTCTCACTTTAAAGTTGTCCTGTTAAATGCAACGCGACACCACACAAAACTAGCCGTTCGCAAAAATGTGTCAGGCCTGGCGAGCGCGCCATGTTGGCTTGCCTTTCATACGCGATTTTGTGAAGAGCAGACCGCCGTGCTGAGCTAAACTGCCTGAAATGCTGCGCAGTTTGACAAGAATGAAACATTTCTCACCTTGCGGTTGCCCTGTTAAACGCGACACTCAGCAAAACTAGCCATTTGGTGCTCCTCTCGGCCTTGTCATTAACAACGCACTTGATGCAACCGCCACCCTTCAACTCTTGCAAAGACAGACCAAGCAGGCTGCTGGACTAATCAGGCGTGTGGCTGCGCGCAACCATGGGCTGTCGGAACGCGAAACCCTCAATATGACCAATGCACATTAGCCGAATCACATACCTCCTCCCATATCATATACTCGCAAGTGCCTCGCAGGCGCACGCCTCGCCCACCGCCATTACCAGCCAGCGACTACAGGGTTATTATTCGTCTTCGCGGGGGCCTTGACTGCTCCAAGATTCCTGCTCACGCTCTTCGCCAAGCCGTTCTGCAAGCCTCGAAAATATCAACTGCTGAAGCAAGTACTGATATATTTCGACCTAATCCCGTGAATAACACCCTCCTTATCAGCACGCCTAACATGCATCATACTGAAGCATATCACAAGATTAAAGCCCTCCAGTTTAACAATACTACCTACGACGTTGCCATGCACGTCGCTGATCCCCTGAATTCGTGCAGAGGCATCATCCACGGAATTCCCTTGGACCATTCCGCAGAGGAAATCACTTCTAGTCTTCTTGACTTTGACCGGCACGATACCATCATTATGGGTCGGCGTATGGGCTCTACCGAGTCTGTTCTGATCACATTCCGTGGCATCAGAGTCCCCTATTACATACTTTATCAAGGATGTGTAACCCGCTGCGTTCCCTTCAGACGCAAGGTTGAAGCCTGCAACCTTTGTCGCAAGCACGGCCATCGTCCGGACGTCTGCCCCGGTACAGACCTTTCGCTGTGCCTGCGATGTCGAGCAAATAATCCAGCCATGGACCACGATTGTGAGCCCTCCTGCGTTATTTGTAAAGAAAACCATCAAACTGGCGCTCCGCAATGCAAGCGCCGTTTCAAGACGCGCCCTGTGTCTGCCAGGCCAGACAATGACCCCGCGTCCAGCGTTCGCAGTAAAGAAGCTAGCGTCCGTGGTCCCTCATCCGGCGTTCGTGACATAGTGTCTGGCGCTCGAGACCCCGAGACTGAGGCATCTACGTCGAAAGCCAGTGAGTCCTCAGCTCGCATCAAGGAGACCCAGGAGGCGCTGTCGGCGCGGCAAGCCACACCCGAGAAAGGAGCCGGCCCTGCTAAAAAAGGTGAGTTGTCCGTCCAAGCAGGCTCCGCTACTTCACCCCATCCAACCCCTAACCCTCCCATTCTTCCCATTACACCTCAAGAGGCAGTTAAACAATATATACGTTCCGCCGAATTTCGGTCAGAAGTTACTAGTATAATCAACACCATAGCTGCCGAACAAATCGGAGCGATGCAGAAACAGCTCATACAAGCCCAGGCACAGCTCATACAATCCATGACCGAGAGGATAGGAACCACGATCAACACACGCTTGGACAAACATGAAGCCGGCATCAACAAGCTTTTCGAACTTGTGCCCCATCAGGAATTACCTCGCAAGCAGCGCGTAGTTCAACCCGAAGCCTGCTCTCATTCAGCTTCTGCAGCTCAGCAACATGGCACAGAACAATAGCACGCGAAAACGTCCTCAGCGACGCCAATCCACTACGCAAACAGAAACAATAATTTGGCAATGGAACTGCCGCAGCATACGCAGAAAACAAGCGCAACTAGCAGCATATATCGCAAAGTCCCCTAATCCCCCGCATGTCATCGCTCTGCAAGAGACGGAAACAAATCGCATTCATATCCGTGGTTATCGGACGGCAGCCCTTACGTCACGTACGGCAATCCTCACACTCGCATCAATGCCGGTGCTAGACCGCACACCGACAAGCACGCCCGGCAGTAAAGACCCTCAATATACCGCGATAGCGCTCAACTCACGCGGGCAAAGAAGCAGCCTCACAATTATTAACATATACAGCAACCCTAAAGATAAAGGCAGATCTATTCCGGGAATCCTGGGCTCCTTTCGCACCTCACTACTCCTTGTGGGGGGGACTTTAATGCACGCCACACGCAATGGGGATACACCTCAGACGCACCCAAAGGTAACCTAATATCTACCGCAATGGCTGATCATAACCTCGGCCTGATCCCAAACGCCACTGTACCCACTCGCATCGGCACAAGTGTCACTCGTGATACCACGCCGGACCTCACATGGGCCTCACCAAATTTAATTGTTAAACCTCATATGGTGCTACAGCCTTGGGAGTGACCACTTCCCAGTGTCCACTACTATCGCTTACGATTCCAAGATTTTCAGCCCTCGCACACACCTCTCACCGACTGGGATAAATTGCGCTCATACTTGGCAGCTGACTCTATCGAAGTCCCTACTGTCACCGACTGGACAGACCGCCTGGTGGAGGCCACCTGGGTGAACAGCAAACGCATTAAAAATACTCCTACTGCGCCGCAGGTTGATCCGCACCTGGCTCATCTATGGGAGGCCCGACAGGGACTTCTCAAACGCTGGCGTCACCAGCGACACAATCGTAAATTGAGACTCCGCATAGCCGCTCTTACTCGTGAGGCAGAAGAATACGCCAACGCCTTAGCCCGTGCAAACTGAGCAACCTTTTGTAGCAACCTCAAGGGTACATTAAGCACTAAACGCACGTGGGCCCTCCTACGCGCTCTTTTAGATCCAACAACCACTAAAGCACAGACAAAAGTAAACACACAACGTCTGATACAGCTAGAACTCCAAAAAGGCACCGACGTAATTGGTCAACTACGGCACACCTATATACCCATATCCCTTCAGTCAGCAGATCCACTAAATCCACCTCCGCCTAACTCCGAACTTGATGCTGACATCACCTTAGGTGAAGTTCGCCGAGCACTCTTTAAGATTTGCCGCACCACGGCGCCAGGAACGGACGGCATAACGTACAAGGCATTACTCAATCTGGACGAAGTCTCTCTCCAGGAACTCACGGAACTCTTTAATAACCACTGGCACGCTGGGACGCTCCCATCAACCTGGACCCACGCCAGCATGCGATTCATACCCAAACCGGGCAAATCCCTCACTCTTCAAAACCTGCGCCCTATATCCTTAACGAGTTGTGTCGGCAAGCTCTTCGAGCATGTCATTCTCAATCGTCTGCAACCGTTCCTAGAAGCAACAGGCTTTCTCTCCCATGTTCAATTTGGATCCCGCCCAAACCTCTCGGCACAAGACGTACTTCTCGCCCTTAAAGAGTCTCTCTTACACACTAAGCGCCGTACAGCCTCTACGCGCTCCATACTGGCCCTGGATATTCACAAGGCATTCGACACGATAAGCCATGACCATATCCTGACGACATTAGCCACCACGGGCTGCGGCACGCGCATATGGCAGTATGTTCGGGCCTTTCTTCAGGGACGCACGGCACAACTTTACCTTGGGGATATTGCCTCCCAGCCTTTCCCCCTGCCTAACCGCGGAACACCTCAAGGGGCGGTCCTATCACCGCTACTTTTTAACCTGGCCCTAGCGCCATTAGCAAAGGCCCTTGCTGCTATCCCAGAGCTCCACACAGCCTTATATGCAGATGATATAACCCTCTGGACAACAGGCGGATCCCTTGGAACAGCCCAGGATATCTTGCAGTCTGCCATAGACATCACCACCACCTATCTAGAAAAAAGGCCTCCGATGCTCCCCAACTAAATCGGAACTAATGCAGCTTAAACCCATACCCGGAGATCCCCCCATTGAACTTCACATGTACGGAAACCCAGTGCCCATTGTGTCTCAGATGAAGATTCTCGGCCTTCTCATTAACAACGCACTTGATGCAACCGCCACCCTTCAACTCTTGCAAAGACAGACCAAGCAGGTTGCTGGACTAATCAGGCGTGTGGCTGCGCGCAACCATGGGCTTGTGGAACGCGAAACCCTCAATACGACCAATGCATTAATCATTAGCCGAATCACGTACCTCCTCCCATATCATATACTCACTCAGCGCCAGACAGAGCAGGCGAACATCCTAGTAACCTCCGCCCTACGTCTTCTACGGACGGTTAGCACAGAACGTCTGCTGGCCACTGGTACTCACAATACCGTGAACGAATTAACAGAAGCTCAACGCACCAACCAATTAGTCCGCCTGAGTCGCACGGAAACAGGACAATGCCTACTGCGACAACTCCGTCTCAATCCCAGCAAGTGCTACACCTTTCATGTTCTCTCCGGGCACGCAGGATCACATATACCAGAAGCCCCTACCATGCAACATGGGCGCTTGCCTTTATCAGGGAAGGCGGAAAGTTAGAGCCAGCTAGCTATTTCACCAAAAGATACCGCAACCGCTCTGATATCCTCTATGTCGACGCGGTAGGGAATTCTAAAGTAGCATTTTTCACTGCAGTCGCTGCCTACGAAGATGGCAGAGTGGGGGCCGCCGCCACTATCCGAACTAATTCGCCTGCAGAAACGGAAGGAGCCGCCATCGCACTCGCGCTTGCCCATTCAGCCATTTACAAAGACATTACCGAAATTTGTACAGATTCCCAGGCGGCATACCGCCACTACCTAAACGGCGTGGCGACACCGGCCGCGCATCATATTCTTACCACCGCCACCTCTCTCGACCGAACGGTTAATCTAACGTGGATCCCAGGGCATGCCTCGATCCCCGGTAATTAGCGCGTTCATGCGCTGGCTCGAGAACTCTCTACCCGAGCCCCGGATGATCAGGCACCCAACTCCGCGCAGGAGGTCGCATCGGTCCTTTCTACATACCACCAAATCACCACATTCTACAAACACAAGCGCATGACACTGCCGCCATCCCACAGCACCTTGTCACCATTATCCAGTGCTACATGGCGACAAGTGCAGACGGATTGTTTCATTTCCCCCTACCGTCTCTCATGCCTTCACCCTGGCTTGCCCCCTCACTGCGACACCTGTGGCGAGCCCAAATCCTCACTTTTCCACTACCTGTGGGAATGTCCTTCCCCCCAGGCAGTGCCCCCCATCCCCCATCCCACCTTTTCTTCCTGGGAGGATGCTTTGCGGACAGCTCAACCCGCCTGTCAGAAATGGCTGGTAGATCGGGCTCTATGTGAAGCAAAAGTCCGTGGACTCCTGGACTAGTACGGGACCACCCTGGAAGACTTTTTTTTTTTAATTAAATAAAGTTGTTTCCATCCATCCATCCACGCCATGTTGGCGCAACGGCATGCCTTGGTGCCTTCACATATGTCACTTTGTCCAGCGTGCTGAGCTAAACTGTTCGAAATGCAAGCCAGTTTCGCAGGAACACCAAATGTTACACCTCGTCGTGGTTTGAAACTGCCCAAGCGTCACGAACTGCGCTTGAATAGCCGGCTGGTCACAAGGCGTGCGCACCGCACCGCGCCTCTTCACGAGCTGCGAAATTTAATTGGCACCGGCCGGCGCGGTAAGCCTAAACTGCTTGAAACATGCAGTGTTGTTCAGCAAAAAAAAAAAAAAATGTTGCTCACCTTGCCGTCGTTCCAAATCGCAGCCGTTCCGCGTGGCAGTCCAAGAGAGATAAAAATATGCGGTCTGTGCCGCACAAGCGAGACACGCGCGACAGCCAGCCCCTTCGATTTCTGTCGTCTGCTCCGGCGGGCTGTCGCTGCAGCGGGTGCCGCCGCGCGCGCGTTCTAGGGAACCTACCTGTTGCGCCGCGGCGCCCGGCTTAAAGGCCCACTGTCCACCCTCCGGTCGAAAATATTTTCTTCCCCGGTGACTGTGTCACGCGCTACCACGGCCGCTCGATGGAAGCGCTTCCATCGTTACACATGCAAGCGATTGAGCGAACTGAGCAGCGAGCGGTTGCGACAAGAGCGAAAAATTTCCGAGTTGGAACTACGTCGCTCGAGCCGCCGCGACAGCTCAGAACAGGTTTTTGCGTCGCCGCGGCAGAAATCGTTAGCGTTTTCGCTTGCATGTGAACCAGGCTTGAGACTTCGCCCCCAGAACGCAAGGCCGCAAAATGTTTTTGAAAAGAGTAACTAATAACACAGTTACAGCCACCGCAATCACCCGATTTCGTCGTGTTTCTCTCCTCCCGTTCCCTCGCAAAGGTTTTTCACTCTCCTGCCCGGTCGTCTAGCCTCCGCAAGACAAATTCCCCTTCCTCCTCCGCGTTTGGCGGGAGGTAGGGCGTGGCACTCCGCGTGCGCGAAAAAAAAAAAACAACAAACAAAACGGGCGAGAGAGCGCGCGCCGCTGGGTTCAGTCTGGCCGTGGCAAGGGAAAAAAAGTGCGCAGCGAGCGGCAGACACCCATCCTTCACCCTCAGACAACGAGACGGACCAATGAACGGTTCTCGACAAATGCGTCATAGGTGCGGCTCGAAGTCGACGGCCCAGCGCAGGGAACGGGAAGGCTGGCTTCCCGAAGGAGAGCATGAGAGAGCTTTGATTTCAATAGCACAGATTGTTGGGCGAGTTGGTGCATTGCAGACACGTTCTAGCGCATATGAACAAGGACGAGAGAGATGTATACAACACGAGTGCTCATAAAGCTTTGATTTGTGTTTTCGTTGCTTTGCGGCGCGCGTGTCACTGTAGCATTTTGCACAGACCATCTCCGGTACCTGATCGAAACACTGGGCACCTTCGCTTAAAAGGTCCTCGTATCGTATTTATCGCAGTGCGCATAGTGGCTGGAACTCCCGTTTACGTAGCTTGCGACCGCGCATGTTCACACTGGGCCGTTCGGTAAGATGCGTTCTTTACTACCAGCCAGTCACCGCTCTCAACATGGCGCCGGTTAGCAAGCGGCTGATAGCGAAGGTCGGGGCTCTTCAAGCTCAAAATGAGATGTGAAAGAAAACACTGGACACGCAAATAAAATACGAAAAAGAACAATGGGTATATTAACAATTAACCATCATCATCATCGTTATCATCATCAGCCTGATTATACCCACTACAGGGCGAAGGCCTCTCCCATATTTCTCCACTTAACCCGGTTCTGTGCTAGCTGCATCCACTTGACCCCTGCGAACTTCTTAATCTCATCCGCCCACCTAACTTTCTGCCGCCCCCTGCTACGCTTTCCTTCCCTTGGAATCCAGTTTGTTACCTAGCTAAGCGACCATCGGTTATCCTCTCTTCGCACTACATGTCCTGTCCATGTCCATTTCTTCTTCTTAATTTCCACTAGAATGTCGGTAACTTGAGTTATTTCTCTGACCCACTCTGCTCGCTTTATATCTCTTAATGTTACCCCTACCATTTTTCGTTCCATAGCCCTCTGGGTTGTCCTCAACTTAAGAAGAACTCTCTTGGTTAGCCTCCAGGTTTCAGCCCCATAGGTGAGTACAGGCAAGATGCAACTGTTGTATACTTTCCTCTTGAGCGATACCGGTAAGCTGCTAATCATAATCTGCGAGTGTTTGCCAAATGCGCTCCATCCCAATCTTTTTCTTCTTGTTATTTCCTTTTCATGATCCAGATCTGCGGTTACTACCTGTCCTAAGTAGACATATTCGCCTACTACTTCCAGTATTTCGCTACTGTTACGTTTCGCCTCCGACAAGTGGGACAGCTGACGCGGCCACCGCATAGCAACAGGCAGAACCGCGAGCGGATCGATCATTTCGGCGCCGTTCATCGGCCGCGCAACGCTTCCTCCCGCGGGCAAGTCTCGGCGCGATCTTGCCACGCGCCAAATGTGTGTGCGTGCGTGTGTGTGCAAACGCCGGCCAAGCCTGGAGCTCGTGAGAGAGTGCGCCGCCCTCGCCCGTCTGCAGGAGGTGGGGGAGATGCTGTCGGACCACCTGCGATTGAGTCATCCCATCTTGCCCAGACTTGTCGGGCTCTCCATTTCCTGTGAGGGTTTTCCTTTCCCTGTAAACTGGAAAACCTATAAAAAGCAGCGGCCGACTCCGCTGCGAGAGAGACTACTTTGACGCGCCGTGGAGAAGACGCTAGACACCAGCTGTGTGAACGTGCCTGTATTCTCTCCGGGTCAGCTTCTCTGCCCGTTCTTTCACGATGTTGTAGTAAAGGTTGTTGCGTTAGAAGACGCCTCGTCTTTGCAGGGACCGTTGATGCCGTCCGCCGTCCACAGAGCCGCCAGGCCAACGCTACCGAGGGGCCGCGCGCCGCATGTAATAACTGGCGTCAGCGGTGGGCTGAGCACGCGAGCCACGAACGTAATAACTGGTGGCAGTGGTACGCTACCCAGGCGCACGCGACCCAAACCTAACAAACTGAAACCTAGCAACTGGTGGCAGCGGTGGGATGACGACGACCAAGCCGTAACCGTGGTCGGTGGAATGACGTCGATCAAGCCGTAACCGTGGTCGGTGGGACGACGACGACCAAGCCGTAACCGTGGTCGGTGGGACGACGACGACCAAGCCGTAACCGTGGTTGGAGGGACGAGCCAGGCGATACCGTCATCCAACAACTGGTGAACAGCGGAGGGACGAGGACGACCAAGCAGTGACCGTGGTCGGTGAAACGAGCCAGGCCTGACCGAGGTGCAACATCTGGTGGGAAGAGCGGAATGTCCCAGGCGTGACTCGTGAATCAAAGCAGCTCGGAAAGGCGGGAGCAGTGCAACGAGCCCTGTGTGATGACTGGTTGCCTGCAGCGGAACGACTGCGTTG
>JAJIZL010103616.1:0-10571 GCA_023969395.1 Amblyomma maculatum | reverse complement strand
GATTACAAATCTAAAGTTATTTTCAAAACATTACCCGAGTGTCAAAACGTTTGACCGCAAGCATGACTGAGACCAGACGCAGCTTCATCAGGCGAACGCCTTTTCGACCCTCCGTGGTGGTTAGTGGTTAAGGCGCTCAACTGCTGACTCCGAGAACGCGGGATCGAACACCGGTCGCGGCGGCAGCTTTTCGATGGAGGCGAGAATAAAGGCGTCCGTGTGCTGTGCAGTGTCAGTGCACGCTAAAAAACCCCAGGTGCTCGACATTTCTGCAGCCTTCCTCTAATGTGTCTCACATAACCTGAGTCGATTCGGGACGTTAAACCCCATAAACCAAGACTCTTTTCGAACGTTATAAGTTATGATAGCTTGTTTTGCCAGCAAGCCGTGTCTTCATACACGTGTGTCTAAAACTTTTGATTATATTTCCATCATTTCAGATTTGTATAGGACATATTTGTCGTCAGTGATGTATTTTAGATGTTTCCAAAAGTTCTCACCGGCCATCCATCGGTCCTATTTAGCACCGGAAAATTTTAAACATCAGACCGCTATCTATTCCTTTTCGCGCATTGATCCACGTTAATTTAGACAAATGGCGCTGTGTTGCTCACGCGAGCTTTCCATCATCGACGAACAAGAGCAAGCTTAAAGGGAAATTTCAAAATGAGTGAGATTTTACATAGGCTACCATTTCAAGCACAAATCGCGCATTGGTTTCCTTCTCGTACTGAATTATCTAGGTCGCGAAATTTATCAAGAACTTCGGAAAGCTCACAAAAATGAATTGATTATATTGTGAAGAGGAAATATTATCCCCTTATTTCTGAAGAACGTGTATTTAGGTTGATTTGTTTCCTGATGAAAACATTTAGAATGCGTGTATAATATTCTTATATGTGTGGCAGTACCTTTTGACATACCCTGCCATTTACATACATCCCAAATATGAAACTTACTTCAGCATCACGAGTTGTCCGCAAACCTGCTTCATAGACGCCCAATGTAGTTGAATGCGTTGTAAAAAAAATTTATTTCCATTAGTAATGTTGTCATGATAGCGTTTGATATAATCATGAATTATCTACGTAATCACAACCTTAGCTATATCACGCCATTCCCTGAAAGAGTACGGTTAGCAGCTGTAGCAACCATATTTGCTCTAAACCATCAGTTAACCGCGCCTGAAATATTCCATCAGAAACAATTCTGAAACCATCTGAAACAATTGATCGCGCCTGAAATATTCGGTTTCACGCAAAGCGAGCTCTAGTCATGCCACAAGGAGGCGTTATGGTTTATTTTCAACTGCAGTATCTCTAGAAGCATTGGTCCGGTGTCATTCATAGGCTTTCGATATTGTGTCTAAAGAACGTTTTGTTAGGAGGTTCCATGTCGCTTTTCTACCCAGTAGTCGTCAAGGCCTGCAATCAAATGCTCAAACTCTACATCAAGAAGCACTTCGTGAATCACTAACGCTTGCTCCTCCACCAATCGCCCAAGGAACTCTACGAGGTCAAGTTGAACTTCATGCTGTGGATGTTATTGCAAAAGATGTTCCCTGTTTACACGTAGGCTGTTTGCGAAAGGTATGAAAGCCTGTTCGCTCACTGCATATCAATTTTCGCGGTGTGCATTCCTTCCAAACGTGCTTTCTTGGCATGAAGACATTTTTTTCGTAGTCAACAAGTCCATGGCGGGCTTTATTTGGCTCGTCAACGAAGGATTTGTTCCACTCTTGCCAAGAGCACAGCTGCCTTAATCGTTTCGCCTCTATGTGCGTATTTTGCCTATACTTTGAGCTTCGTTCTGTTTTTGTTGTAAGGACACTGGCCAACTTGGCACCGGGCCACAGGTCGACGCATTCTATTTTTGCTTCAAAAGAGTGCTACTCAGAGTTTTAAAGAAAGAATCGCTTATTCCACGTCGTGGTTTTCCCCTCTTATCAGTGCTAACTGAAAGAAAAAGCTAGGCAGCGTCTCAAGAAAACAAAATAACCCCCCTCCCCCGTGACCAATTACTAAAATATTATTTGCATGATAGCGTTGTATTTGTTTTTTGAATAATGCTCTCATTTGTCAGCTCTGTTTTATTTTTGGTGCTGATATTTAATGCTCTGCAGTCGAATGACTAAGGCGCAAAGGATGTAAATCCTCTCTGCAAGGTTTAGTTTCACATCAAAAGACGCATTGCAGAGAACATACACCAGAGAATATTATGGGAAAGAACCTTCGAAAATAATTTGTAGCGCCTACTAAACCACGCGGTGCAGATCTATGCTATGTGCTTGCAGAATTGACAAAAGCAAAAGGTTGTGCGCTCTAGTGCCAAAGGCTCAAGCTTCTGGAAATTGAAATCAGAAGAGCTATTTGGTTTGGTTTGAAATATGCTTGAAAGGATGAAAGGACAGCTTCGAAATAAAGAACCACAATTTACATTGAATAAACAAGCACAATCAATAAACAATGGTATTGTAAAGGAGAAAAACAAATCAAAAACCATACTTCGAATCTTCTACAAGTAGGCGATTGGTTATGTTTTATGACTTGCACCTCATACATTTGCCACACTCCAATTAAAATCTCAAGTATTCCAGGCGCAGTGGATGGAAGGCAAATAATTTTCCATTAAAGAAGCTATCCATAATTTTGCTCCCTGAGTGGTAAATGTTAACCGATTTCCTTTTAACCGTGCCATCTGTAGCAAATAGGGGAAATTTACTGTAGGTGATTAGGAAAACATCTTGATTAGGACTAAAGAAATGCAATCCTTCAATATTTGTATTGGAATGTTGGAATCTCCCTAAAACCTGCTTGATCTAATTATTTAACGTTACAAACTGGTAGCTGTCATGTAAAATCAAAGCACCACTTCAATATGTGTTTATCGTATTCGAAAAAAAAAACACCTATTCCGACTGTATTCATTAAATTATTTTTAAGGAAAAACGAAATAATTTACTTATGAAGAATTTTGCGTTCACCACAGAAGGTTAAAATGAAACTGGGGCACCAAGGTTCAGGAGTAAGGTATAATCTACATTGCACTCTGTTCCTATCGCACGTGAAATACAGATTCTTCATGGTATAGGGAAACTCCATGCTGTTAAACGTTTGAACCTAAAAAAGTTAGATGACAGGCAAGGGACTCGTGTTTATGCTCGTTCTCTGGCATTTAGGCGCGAAATTTATTAGACAAATCTGGGGATTGTGAGCTATAAATAATTTTCCGTGCGTAGTTTGCAATACAGCCAGCAACGTAAGGAGAGTTAGTGAATACTTTTTGGCTAGATATATTGCAACACACAACGTTTCCCTAACAAAGACCCAAAGCAGCCATTAAAGCGCCTTTCGATCTTATAATGTACTCCAATATGAAAACGAAGAAGCAAAAACACAAAAACAAAACCTGCTCACGCACCTGATGATTACATATAGCACGGTCGGGATACTTAGCTTCCCTGTCCACAGCCGACCGCGCCGTCTAATACCTTAACAAGGCTCGCAGCATAATAAAGATTCTGAAATGAGGGCAGCCACGCAATCCCTAAGGAACTATACATGACTCCACATGTAATAGCTCTATTACGTACAACGTTGTCGAGACGGCGGTCGGCTTCTCGCTGAAGGCGGCAGCATGCTGTGAAAACATATTTATAGTACGCCTAAAGCACCCTATTCGGCGCCCAACTCCAAAAGCCACAAGCGTCAGTAATGCACTGATCGCTAATTTAGAAGAGAACCGTGTATCTCGTAGGCAGTAATACGGGACGCAATATGTGCATCCTGTTATGACCGTGCATGGCCCGCACTTGCGTGCACTATTGTTCGCCTGTGGGCATGGATATGTGCTGTGGATATGTGCTGTTGGTGCAAGGGCTCTAAGTGAGCCTGTTTCCATGAATCTTTTTGTGTGAGCCTGCTTTGCTTTGTCGAGACGCTGCAAATGCCAAATTGGCCCTGTCAAGGGAACGTCAAGAAAAATACAAAGAAACGTCGCCCTGTGAGAAATAGCCGGATGTGCTTTTGTTCAATTGTTCACCCTTCCCGTCGAGAAGCGCTATTGTCAAGTGAGGAATGCCTATTGTCCAAAGGAGACGACAGAGTGACACGTCCGCTGACGTACAGGACAAGAAAGGAGCATGACGAATACGGCCATTAGAGGAATTCCCGGGAGTGCAGGAAAGATTTGCAATTGCCGGAAAGGAACAATGCTGGGAGCAGTATGTGGCGCGCACGTAGACTTGGGTTTTTGAGAAGGAAATCCACTTGCCGTAACCACCATATCGGATCTTTGCAGAAGAATAGAAATGTACCTCCTCGCCGTTCCCAAGCCCTAACCGCAACAAGTGACCACGCCCAACGAAACAATACCGGACCAGTCAGTGCATCAGACCATCAGTGCAGTGATGTGTTCGATTGGATGCCGATATCTGAGGGGCGTGCCCTGGAACTGGTTGGTCAGCATCTTCAGAGAGGAACTGGACATAGGGGGTTTTAAGGACGTTGCAGAGCACGAAATGGGGCCCTGAGCCCTGGGTAAACGGCTCATCCAGACGCTTCTCGCCATGAACTCTTAACGCTTGCCATTTTGCTGATATACATTTTTTATGTAAATAAGTTTTCTCAAAGTGCCATTAAACCTGCTTGTATATATTTTACCAACTTCGAAGATTCAATCCTTCTTCAACCCGGAGTCTCTGCACGCTACCAAGTGAAGGCCGGGTCGACTTAGTCCCAGCGTCACGACAACTGGTGACCAGCGTTGGGATCTGAATCTACAAGCCACAACATCTGGTGATTGGAGGTGGCTCTAAAGCTACAGGCAACAACATCTTGTGATCGGAGGTGGCATCTCAAGCAACAAGCAGGAGCAGCAATCGGCCAACAAGAGAGCAGCTCGGAACATCGATCGCATGTGTGGGTGAGTGCTTGGCTTTTCTTCTGATGTGGACCAGGTTCTAGAACAGGGTTAGATTTTAGAACTGGTAAAGAGTGTTGAATCGCCTTTAGGTTTGGTAGTTTGCACAGTTGGTTTGGAAGTAGCCGACACTCGGAGCGACAATGGACCTACAAAAGCTGCAGAAACTGGAACTGTTGCTATTGTGTGAGGAATTGGGAATTGATACAAGTGGTTTGGCACGAAAACCCTTGATTTTAAAGGCAATCATTGATTTGGTAACCGATGATGAGGAGCTCAGTGAAGCATGGAACCTCATCGGACAAAAAAAGGAGGAGCAACTCAGACAGCTGAAAGAGCGGGAAAAAGAGGAAAAAAGGCGTGAGCAAGAACTTGAGAGTGAAAAAGAAGAAAAGAGGCGTGAAATTAAGAGAGAAGCAAAAAGGCTAGAGCTAGAAATTGAGCTCCGGAAATTAGAACTAGACATGATAGAAAAACAGCGCAACAGACGTGGACGGCGAAGAACCATACCAACTCGCCCAGATGTCTCTTCTATTAGAACTAGAGTTGAGCAAGAGGTCGGGCAATTGTCCCCAGCTAGCTGTACCTCTTCTCAACAAGAAGGCAGATTTCAAGATGTCAAAGTACATGCAGCCATATGTGATATCAGGGGATATCGGTCTGTACCTCGCTAACTTTGAGCGAACCTGCGAAAAACTGTCCTTCAAGCGAGACACTTGGTCTCAGAGATTATTGACGGTTCTGCCCTGCGAGGCAGCGGAGGTTGTCGCGCGGCTAAGCAAGGAGGACGCGGACAACTACGAGAAGGTCAAAGCTTGCCTTCTGAGAAAGTATAGGCTTAGCGCCGAGGCGTTCAGACAACGTTTTCGGAACGCTACTAAGTCCAGGGACGAGAGTTACCCTGAATTCCTGTACAATTTAAGAGTAAATTTGGGCGAGTGGCTAAAGAGCACAGATTCCTACAGTGATAGGGACGCTGTAGTCGAGCGAATTCTTTTGGAGCAGTTTTATAACTGCCTCCCAGAAAAAGAAAGAAATTGGTTACAGGACCGAGGCGACATTAAGTCGGCAACTGAAGCTGCCGAACTCATTGAGGAGTATGCTTCGCGCCGACAATTCAGCAACCCAGCAGTGGATAGGCCCCGCAATCCCAAGTTGAGTGTGAATAACCGTCAGGAAAGGCACTTTGCTAGAGTTGGAAAGGAAGAAAGCAAGGCTTCTTCAGGCAAACTCCCTAGAAACGATGGCAGTGAGAAAAGTGGGGAAGGCACCAACGCGCAGAGCACAAAGAATAAGCTTGAGGCTAGGAAGCCGCTCACATGTTTTAGGTGTAATGAGCAGGGTCACATTGCCGTCAACTGCAGGGAAGAAAAAAATGCTTTCTCGTATGTCAGTTACTGCGATGAAAATATGCAGCTTTTGGAACCCTACCTGCATGACCTAGTAGTCAACGGGAAGCCTTGCAAGGTACTGCGCGATTCGGCCGCAACGATGGATGTTGTCCATCCGGCGTATGTGTCGCCTTCCGACTATACAGGACAGCGTGCATGGATCCGCCAGGTAGTGGAGGAACAGAGTGTGTGCTTGCCAATCGCGAACGTGGTCATCGAGGGCCCTTTCGGCGAGTTAACAACCGAGGCTGTCGTTTCAGGAAAGCTTCCTAAATGCTATCCGTATTTGTTTTCCAACAAATCGGACATGCTACTGCGAAAGAGGGGCATCCTTTTCGGAGACAGAGTTGTGCAAGCCTTAACACGTTCAAAGGCGTTAGAACTAGCTACACTGCTCATTCCAGAAAAACCCACAGCGGAGGAAACGGCAGTTAAAACAGTGGTCGATGCGGAAGATAGCAGGTCAGAAAACTTTGAGAGCGAGGCATCTCAGATAAGTCAACTTGAAAGTGAGCTTGATGAGACGCGGAATGAGGACGTTCTTGAAAGTAACCTCCTGCCGCCAGTGTCTAGTAATCTCACGAGACTTTTAAGTGGAACCCGAGAGGACTTAGCTGTGGAGCAAGCCAATGATCCCAAGACACAGGAGATAAGGGAGCGCCACCGCGCCACTAAGACAGCAAAGAATATTTCTTTCGAGATGTGAAAGGGAGCGCTGTATCGCTTATTCAAGGATAAGCGCGGAGTAGAGCGGGACCAATTAGTCGTTCCCCAAAAGTACCGCGAAGACCTACTGCGACTTTCCCATGGCAGCTCGTGGTCATGTCACCTTGGAATAAGGAAAACAAAGCAGAGGCTGTTGCAAGAATACTATTGGCCTGGATGTTTTAAAGACACGGAAAATTTTGTACGGTCATGCGACACATGCCAGCGGGTTGGAAAGGCGCAAGGTAAGTGGAAAGCTCCGATGGTGTTGGTACCAATCATTACCGAGCCGTTTCAGCGGTTAGTAATAGATGTAGTTGGGCCACTTCCTGTGACAGAGTCAGGGTACCATTATATCCTCACAATGTTATGCCCAGCCACAAAGTTTCCAGAAGCTGTTCCGCTGCGCGAGGTGACGTCGCTGCTGTCAATGGATTCGCTGCTGTCAGTGTTTGCACGAGTTGGATTCCCTTCCTAGGTCCAAAGTGATCAGGGTAGCGTTTTCACGAGTGTCCTCACCACCTCATTTCTCGAGCGATGGGGCATTAAGGTAGTGCACAGCTCGATCCACCATCCGCAGAGCAACAGCGTAGAAAGATAGCATTCTGTTCTCAAACGCGTCCTGAGGGGACTGTGCTATGAAAACAAGCGCGAATGGGATACCTGCCTGGCAAGGGTGACCGTGGACTACTTGGGTCACAATGTAGGTCAAGGTTTCAGGAAACCCAGCGAGATTAAGATTTCCGCGGTAGCAGACTACCCGCGGCCGAGCACGAAGACGGAAATTCGGGTATTCGTGGGGCTGACGTGATACTACAATCACTACATCCCTAACTAATCATCTTTGGCTAGCACCCTGACCGACGCTCTCCGCAGGACAGAGCCGACAAATGTTGTCTGGGACGAACAAAATGAAGCCTCCTTCTTAAACCTGAAGGGTGTGCTGATTAGCCGTCCGGTATTGCGAGCTCCAGACTATGACCGAGAATTCACGGTCCAGTGTGATGCAAGTGATCGAGGGCTAGGTGCTGTTCTCTGCCAGAGAGATGACGACGGTAATGAGCACCCCGTGCTCTACCTGAGCAGAAAACTGAGTTCTAGAGAGAGGGCTTTTTGCGCGTCAGAGAAAGAGTGCGCTTGCATTGTATGGGCCATTCAAAAATTGCAGTGCTATCATGGAGGGGCCAAATTCACCGTAGAGACGGACCATTGTCCCCTGGCTTAGCTGCAAACTGCGACATCGAAGAACAGTCGCCTTCTGAGGTGGAGCTTGATTTTACAGCAGTATAATTTTGAAATAACATACAAAAAGGGGAAGTTAAATGGGAATGCGGACGCGCTTAGCCGCGGTTTCTAAGCGGTCCGAGGTGCTCCTCACCATGTATCCAAATTGATACTCCGGTTCTTTTTTTTTTCCGTGCGCTTGTATATGTGTGACTATGTAAAGCAGCACGTTTGGTTTTCTAGGCATACGTGGGTCCTGAACGTCTTGAGTGTGGGCTTTCACCTAGTCTCTTCAGACGGGAACCGAGTGCTTGCTTAGACATGTGGTTGAGTTTCAGAGACAGCTCAAGCAATTTGGCCTACGACAATCAAGACAACGCGACAAGCAACAGCGAGCTTCAAGCGTTCATGTCCAGGACATTAAGTCGTCTCTTCATGCAGCAACTGCGACTGTTGCCCTCCGTGACTCTTCTGGCGGGGGAGGAGGCCGTTATGACCGTGCATGGTCCGCACTTGCGCGCACTATTGTTCGCCTGTGGGCATATGGATATGTGCTGTGGATATGTGCTGTTGGTGCAAGGGCTCTAAGTGAGCCTATTTCCATGATTTTTTTGTGTGAGCCTGCTTTGCTTTGTCGAGACCCTGCAAATACCGAATTGGCCCTGTCAAGGGAACATCAAGAAAAATAAAGAAACGTCGCCCTGTGAGAAATAGCCGGATGTGCTTTTGTTCAATTGTTCACCCTTTCCGTCGAGAAGCGGCATTGTCAAGTGAGGAATGCCTATTGTCCAAAGAAGACGACAGAGTGACACGTCCGCTGACGTACAGGACAAGAAAGGAGCATGACGAATACGGCCATTAGAGGAATTCCCGGGAATGCAGGAAAGATTTGCAATTGCCGGAAAGGGACAATGCTGGGAGCAGTATGTGGCGCGCACGTGCACTTGGGTTTCTGAGAAGGAAATCCACTTGCCGGAACCACCATATCGGATCTTTGCAGAAGAAAACAAATGTACCTCTTCGCCCTTCCCAAGCTCTACCCGCCAACAAGTGCCCACGCCCAACGAAAGAATACCGGACCAGTCAGTGCATCAGACCATCAGTGCAGTGATATGTTCGATTGGATGCCGATATCTGAGGGGCGTGCCCTGGAACTGGTTGGTCAGCATCTTCAGAGAGGGGCTGAACACAGGTGGTTTTAAGCACGTTGCAGAGCACGAAATGGGGCTCTGAGCCCTGGGTAAACGGCTCATCCAGACGCTTCTCGCTATGAACTCTTAACGCTTGCCATTTTGCTGATATACCTTTTTTTATGTAAATAAGTTTTCTCAAAGTGCCATTAAACCTGCTTGTTTACCAACCAGTTTCGAAGATTCAATCCTTCTTCAACCCGGAGTCTCTGCACGCTACCAAGTGAAGGCCGGGTCGACTTAGTCCCAGCGTCACGACAATCCATAGTGGAACCTCGAGACGCAGGAGTGTTCTCAGCCATGCCATGCTAGGTAGCTTGGCAGCAACCCTCGTTACGCCAAGACGGCAGTAAAATTTCGGCACATATATGTTCGTGCACAATGTGAACAAAATTGATGCAAAAGCGCGTACTCCATAAAATACAGCACTAGCTGCACGGTGCTAGTTGCTGATCGATTAAAACGTTTGCGCCGTCTAATGTTTTCCAATGGTTCTTCTATACCGTCCTGAGCTACATGCACGTTTTTGGTCCTTTGAGGAGTGGCAAATTCCTGCATATCTCCAGAAATAAGGGTGCAGAATAACACGAAGATGATAGAAAACCCAGACGCAACACTGAGCCTGACACTGTGTCCTTTCTATTGACCCCTTCTTTACGTACGACCTCATTTTTGTCAATAAGAGCAAAGAGCTGGACAGAGAAACAACTTTGCTGTTGTTGACATTGCCGTTAATCCTGCTTAGCAGATATTCCTGCCTGACCAGGGAATACTAGGTTTCATAATTATAATTGCTGTTGGTTAATCCATTGGTTATCATGGAACCGACTGCGCAGGGCACTTTTTTACTCTCTCTCTCGTGTGGCGCAAACGGTTTACATATTTTATGTCAGGCGTGGAGAAACCTGAAGGACGTCAGCAGCTTCATTCCTACGGTTTCCTAGAATGAAGCCCAATATCTTGGTATGAACCTCATAAATCAGAGGACTTGGTCGTTCATGCCCTAACGAAATGAAATAGGTATCCGGAGCATCCGCTCATTTTACCGGTGTTGCAAATGCCTCTTCTTTCAAAGTAATACGGGCTAGCTGTTATGACAGCGTCATTTTCATTGCAACAGAAATTCTATTTGGATGCAAAA
>JAJIZL010103596.1:0-18947 GCA_023969395.1 Amblyomma maculatum | reverse complement strand
CGAAAATACAAAATTGATTACACACCTGCTTGTCCAAAGAGGATGGCATAGGGCTTTGCCGGGGACTTCGGGAAAAATTTTCCTTGAATTTTGTACACATACCTATTTGAAAATGGACTGTAATTTTATTCTGAGGAAGACAAAGAAAACGTGCCACTTACTTCTTTGTATTGTAATAAAAGTATCGCTTAAATTGAATTGCACTGGCAGTAATTTGGTACATCATATCCACTTTGCATCTAATCCTTGTTTGCATGGAAGTGGAGTAGGTCCAGATGGGTTCTTTCGTGTTCATAAACTGAAAAGAATTAAAGAATGAACATATTCAGTGATTTATTCGACTTTTCAATTTGGCTATTTCTGACTGTTAGAGGTTAATAACAGTCCGAACAGAAAGGGTTACCATCGATGTGCAATGATAAAATAATTTATTTACAGAGTGCCGAAATGAAAAGTAAAAATATTTCATATGTCCCCCGTAGAAAGCTACGTAAATTGGACGCCAGTATTTTGAGGAGAACATTTATGATGAAACCGCGTGTCAACCAGTTTTCAGCATGCTTGTCGAACGTTTTCATTGACACGTTCACAAATTTATTTCAGTGATAGCAAATAAGGATATATGGCGAAAGATATATGGCATTTCAAGATGCTCTAATTCATGGCAGCTAATTGTTGTGCACGGCTAGCATAGTTTGTAGGACAAGGCAGAAACAAAGATTTTATATCAGCACATGTCTTGCGGACATATAATATCGTCTAGGCTTAGTATATAAAAAAAAAACAAATGAGGAGGTGAACGCAGCTCACATCAATAAACACGTCCGGTCTTTACAGCCTCATATATTCTGTCCTACACAAATTGTCTACCTTCAAAGCTAACAAGTATTGAAAGCTAACGAATCAGTCATTCTGACTGCATCATACTTTCACCTATGCCCTGTGTACCCGTCATGTCACAGCCGTGTCTAAACGTTTATGCCGAAGTAACAGGCGCATAGAAGAATCTGCAATAAAATATCGTGCTTTGTTATCAAGTGGCTGACAAGACAATGTGAAAGACGTTATTTCCATCAGTTGAATATAACATCTTTCATTCACGCAGATTCTTCTAATTGGCTCTCTGAGTTTGAGAATAGGATTTCACTGTTGAAAACCTATAAAGCGGCAATGGCGATCCGCAGTTGTACAATGAGGCCCCACCACGAGCTGGCCACAGTAGCATCGCAGTAGGCATTTATTTGGACGGAGTTGTGCGATAGGCAGTGACCAGTTAAAGCTTTTTGTATGCATGCGAGACTTGCTATTGGAGATTTGGAATTTTACATTGAAGGGGGAACATGAGCAATTGCAGAGAGTGGCGATAGAGTTGTTTTCCATGTGTATTACTTTATCTGGTTTATTTTTAAGATATTTTTTATTTCTAGGAGAAGCCTGCCTTTGCACGTATGCAGCCTAATTTTGTCGCGCTCACCCACCACCCGGCTGGCAAAAGAGGGCATAATGACAAGCACTCTTTCTCCTTGGTGCAAGGGTTGCACTAGGAAAAAGATGAATAATATCTGCCGGTCAATTGACGAATATTTGTGAACAATTTGAAGAATTTTTGGTTTGGGATTCATGAATAACATTTCAAGCTTCAATTTGGGAATCGCTAAATGGAATATTTTCAGCATTGCAACTGGCAGCATCAGCTATCCTTGCAACGTCAGCCTCTCCAGCAAGTTTCGCCTTGATAGCTTTGGCGCCACTAAGGAGGCTTTTGTCGTTTAGTTGTCTATTTTGCTCTAGATGACGGTATATGTCAAGAAATGTTCGTTGACGTCCACATATGATATATTGGACTAGATTAACTAGTTTAAAAGATGCCTCCATTCTTTACCTTTCTCCTACCTTTGTGTTTCTCTAGAGGAATCTTCACCACAAATATGGAATTCAACAGTTATCAGCAGTGTATCAGTGGGCCTCTATACACTTGGCGTGTGTGGATTGATATCAAACTCCCTATTCCTCTTTTAAATATTCGCCTTCTTTCTCTTCAGCGACAATTTTTTAGATTTAATATACCTGCATAAGAAGACTGCTTACCTTATTGGGTACTGTTTCTACAGTAATGTATTTTATGATATGTATTGCTGATTTGGAAACTGATGTGATCGCAAAACTGAGCACTGCCGATGACGCCAACGTGCGCCTCCATGATAGCCGTTAAGAAAGCGAATGCTTCCTTTCTAGCATACCCGGTCTGCTACACGGTGTCATATGTGCGCTCTTGGCCTTTCAAGGAGAAACATGAAGACGCAAAAGGCGTTGTTAGCAGCCCAGATAATTGGAGTACACTTAAGCAGCCTGACTAGATAGTTTCACCTAAGGAAATCGCAAAGAAGTGCGTGTCTTCCATACATAAGTTCAAAGTTTGCTTGAAGGCACTATCATAGCAGTCGACCAAAATTCCAAGAATGGAAACAGATATGCTAATTTTGGCGCTAGAGCGCTTAAGACCATGCACTGGAGGTGCAATTTTATATGGGAAGAAAGACTGCGCTACGCTCGTGAGTGTTCAAAGCTTACTGTCCCACCCAAAAGATAAAACCTACGATATGTGTGAGTTTAGTACAAGAATCTGAATAGACTACTAACCTTTTATTATTTTCTTTACCAACGCTACCTAGCAGGTTGTTGCAATTTCGGCTCTGTGAGCTACTGAACGATACGAAAACAAATTGCATTGAATAAAAGTAAGTCATTGCGTCATGAGAAAATACTCAAATTGCGAGAGCGTGCACAGCATACAGAAGAAAATGTCTGCTACGCAGCTAAAGTGTCCATTCAGCAAAACGAGGCTTAGAGCAAATGTCACAACATTCGACATTGGATGTTGTAACAATAATTCAGTAATTTCTGCGGCTCTTGCAAGGCATATGCTATGAATCCTCTCCAATCCGGCTGTTGTGGGGCAAAGATGTCGCACTTCTGATAGAGCCGGCGCATAGTATTCTCTTGGCATTACCAAACTTCATTACTGTACGAGCTGCAGCACTTGAAAAGACCGTTATAACGCAGTGTTAAGCAGCCAGCAAATTGCGTACTCGGAACGTTATTTTTAGGAAAAATAAAATTAGCTAGTCTGCACGAAACCCACGCACTGTAGCAGCAAGACTACCAGATGCCAAAGAATGATGACAATGCGTCGGAATATCTTCTTCCTGAGTGACTGTCATGCACAGATAAAAGCGGGTGGTTTGATCAGGCGACATGAACAATTTGTGCAATCGTTATACCTTTCGTGTACTACTATTTCTCGGTCCTTCAGTTTTGTATTGCAGCAGCATCATTAGACGAGATATTAGCTAAACGAAAGGGATGTGCATGCATGTAGAGGAGGTTTGTTACGAAGTCACCAGAAAAAGAAAAGTCTCTTTGTCGAGCATTCGAATTACAAAGTAGGCTGGCTTAACGGTCAACGCAAAGAAATGCAAGTTCAAGTAGACAGATGTTGAAGTCTCGGGCAGAACATTGAGCGAAGATAGGATAAAGCCATATCCCACGTCCATGGCATTATTTGATGAATGCACATTCTTGCCCGAAAATATTTCATCTCAGCGAATATTGGGAGTAACGGGCTTCTTCCGGAGTAATATAGCGAATCTTGTGAGAATTTTCGGGAGGTATTATCCAAACGGCAGGCATGTATTGAAGCGAGGAGCACGTCGATAATTAGTGGCTATTTGCAGTGCTTTAAGCAATACATAGCTGCGTGAAATGTTTGATTGCACTGCGAAAAAGGCATAGATCGGACGGCTCAAATATCAGCCAGAGGTTTGCTTTACAAAGAATCATAATACTAATTACTGTGTTTCGCCTAATCGTCACATGTTATGACTGAGACCAACCGAAACTACAAGTAAATGCAAAATGTATCTGAGGCTTAGCTCAGCCATGCCAAGTCACACGAGAAAATGGAATAATGTTCTTGATTCTGCGGTTCTTTAAACCATGTTGAACTCATCTACGTAATATAGCTGAAAGAACGGAAGCTCAGGTACAGGGACACAATGTATCTTATCGTTTAACTTTACCATGGCTGTTTGCGACTGTCAACGGATTGCAACGCTGGTACCAGCGCTCCACTTCTGCATTTAAGAATAATTTTGAGGCATTGTTAGGGCATGCTGCATTTTGCAAACTCCGAGCTGAACAACGCTTGCGTGAGCTCACTCAACATGCCTAAGAAAACTACACAAGTTACACTGAAGAGATCGTTAACCTGTGCAAACGTGTCAGCCCACTAATGTCCGAAGCAGATAAGATAAGCAACATCCTGAAGGCATTGCAAACGACGCGTTTCAATTGCTCTGAGCGAAAAGGCCTACCACCGTCAGTGACGTGATCAAATTTTACCAGAGATACGACGAGCTCCATAAGCAGCTCACTTCTGCACTTCGGTCCTGTATTTGCGAAAACACCATATCTCAATACCCCTAGGCGGTTCTACTCAATCAGTTTCTACTCCCTTCGACTCAACAGCTCAAGTCATTGGTTCGTGACGAGTTCGACCGCCAGCTGTCCGCGATCCCTCATTTACAAGATAATGGCCGGCATGTTCATGACATGACCCCTGCTTGGTACCCAACTATACAACGTGTAGCACAAAACCGCATCGCTGATGTCCTGCCACCCAGTCCCGTACTGCCACAAATAACAGCAGCTGGCCTTCAGCTTAATTAGAAAAAGTGCCATTTTTCCGTTCGACAACTCACAATTTTAGGCAAAGCAGTGTTTAAGGGCGGAAGTCTTCCATATCCCACCAACATCCGTGCAGGTGTCGAGTTTCCGAAGCTAACCTCCCTGAAGCTGCTGAGAAACTAAGCATCATCACCACTCTTACAAGCTGCTTTTCTTTCCAGCTGCATTCCAGCCTGCGACAACGCAATCTACGCTTTACGTCACGTTTGAATTCGCCTCCCACTCTCAGCCACTTTGACACTACTGTGCCTACAGAGATTCACACCGGTGCCACCCACATGCAACCCTCCAAAACCATCTCCCAACGAATACCTGGTTTACGCGAGAATGTGGTGTCATGCGCTAGAAGAACCTGGACCAAAGCGGAGTCTAGTAAATCTCAAGAGAGAGAGAGAATGTATGGTCATTATTTAGGCCATCGATCTCCAAGATTTGTGTTGTCTGGCCTCTCTGAAAGACCCACCGGGCCGCATTGCTCGCTGGGCTCTACGCTTCCAGGAATATGACATTCATGTCATTTACCGATCAGGAATGAAGCATACAGACTAAGTATGGCCTTTCCCGCTAGCCGTTTCCCAGCGCTCCCTCCTCTGGTAACGTCTGGGCATACGATCTGCTGTCGCTTGCAACTCTAGGCTTGGCAATCTAACAGCGGAATGACCCGTGCTTCACTGTCCTTTGGACCTTCTTTCAAGTTACCTTTCCTGCCATTCATCCAGTGCACTCGTCCACCAAGCCCACAACTTCTTCATCGGTGCCGTCCTGCTCGATCGCTGCAATTATTTCCTTGAAAGATAAAAATCACTCCTAGTCATCCAACAGCATTTCCGCCCAGACATGTGAACTGGTTTCCATGCTGATCCGCAGTGTGCCAGTGGTGTCGTAATGAAAACCTACACGCCCCTGCCCAAGCCGCACAAAGGACCTGTCCAATATTTGACTCACTAGAAACATCGGCGGTGATGCAGGCAGTGCGAAATCAGGGGGTAGACGAGCCGTACGTGGAAGTGCTGGAAGATATATATATATAGTGGCTGCACAGCAACTATAGGTCTGTGCAGCCAAAATTCCCATAAATACAGGTGTTAGGCAAGGAGACACGATTTCCCCAGTGCTGTTAACAGCTTCCTTAGAGGAAGTGTTCAGATAATAGGAATGGGAGTAGTTAGGAATATTGGTAGATGGAGAATACCTCAGTAATCTGCGATTTGCTGATCATATGGCCTTGCTAAGTAACTTACAAGAGGAACTGCAAAGAATGGTTGAATACCTAGACAGGAAAAGTACAAAAAAGTAGGATTGAAAATCAATATGCAGAATACTAAGGTAATGTTCAACTGCATCGGGAAGAAACATCAGTTTGCGTTAGGTAGCGAAGCACTGAAAGTTGTAAGCGAATAAGTCTACTTATGAAAGGTAGTAACCACAGATACGGACTATGAAAAGGAAATAACAAGAACAATAAGATTGGGATGGAGCGCATTTGGCAAGAACTCGCCGATTATGACTAGCAGCTTACCGATATCGCTCAAGAGGAAATTATACAACAGTTAACATCGTACCCTTACTCACCTATGAGGCTGAAACATGGAGGTTAACCAAGAGGGCTCTGCTGAAGTGTAGGACAACGCAGAGGGCTATGGAACAAAAAATGGTAGGGGTAACATTAAGAGATAGGAAGCGTGCAGAGTGGGTCAGAGAAATAACTCAAGTTACTAACATTCTAGTGGAAATAAGAAGAAATGAGTATGGGCAGGACATGTAGTGCGAAGAGAGGATAAGCGATGGTCGCTTAGGGTAACAAACTGGATCCCAAGTGAAGGAAAGCGTAGCAAGTGCCGGCAGAAAGTTATTTGGGCGGATGAGGTCAAGAAGTTCGCAGGGGTGAAGTGGATGCAGCTAACACAGAACCGGGTTAATTGGAGAAATTTGGGAGAGGCCTTCACCCTGAGGTAGGTATAGTCAGGTTGATGACGAAGATGATAGCAATGATGAATATTGAGACGTTCTATGCAAATCGCAGCCCTACATAGGACCTGTGTCTACATGCTTTTTCCAGTAGTGGCGATGACATTCCCCGAGAGTGCCAGTTATGGATCTGCCACTCCTATGAGCTATAAATATGGACAATATCAGTTGTCCTTCAACCGATTGTCATAGTTCTCTATTTCCCCATATTGACAATGCCACTTTATTACACTAGCTACGGATACCCTAGTGTTCTACTGTTTCCCCCATAATGACGCTTCCACTTTATTGCACTTCGAACTAAATGAATGGTTGTGCACTGTTCCCCCGATATTGGAAATACCACGCCCGAGCCTTGTCAGCACTCTTGATGGGCACTGCTATTGAACATGCCGCCAGTATCATCTACGCCATTTCTACATGGATGCAGTATATGACTATGACTTGCACTGATCCTTCAAAATTCTCTTCCGTTATAGGGAAGAAATGCATCATCCGTGATAATTTTGATGTGAAGGTTTAGGTCAAAATATATGTAGCTGATCAATCACGTTTTCTACGCCTGCAATTATATAAGACTGAAGCATAAAATACATAAAACTAATTCAATAAGACTTTGAAGTAGTCACTGAATGGCTTTTGAAAATATTCCACGAATTCAAAAAAGGTAACAGTCACATGCATGCGTGACGCGTAGGAAATGAGAACAGTATGGCTTAGCCAAGCGGCAAATCAAGACATGCAATTTTTGCGAAATGTTGACAGGTACCGCATATTAGTTGTCCTTTGCCTGATATCTGTTCACAAACATGCGTATATTCCTAAGAGGACTTCACATTTACAAGTCAAGTTGGATGCCTTTCTGCTGTCGGTTTCTCGAAAAGATCGCAAAAGTTTTGAGTATAATTAGTTACTTCGACACCGCAGTATCGGCGTCTGGTAGTGAAACAAACTTAGCAGACTTAATTTGTTTATGCAAGACAGTTGGCTAAACGTATTTCACGCAGTTTTATTAGGTACAGGATGCAAAGCTCTATTAGGTACTGGATGTAAACCAATAGAATCGGAATCACAAGTAGTGCACGTGCGAAACATGCGGCTGGCTTCATGAATGTAGGATGCCATTTGGTAAGGTTCCAATCTCGGGTTACGTCGCGCCACAGGTAGCGCATACTACACCCTTGCATTTTGTGATGAGCTGTTTTCCTCTTTTCAGCTTTTTTCAACGTTGTAAATTCTAGTTTCTTGTGTTTAACGGGCTTTTACGATATGTTATGTATTTCCCAGTGATTTTATGTGTGCTTTCTTTACCTCTTTTCGCCCTATTAAGGAGAACTTAATTAAAAGGAATACAAAAGTGTCCAGTTGTAATTTAACTGCTTTTATATCATTCTGTTTTTTTCTAAAACAAACATGTTTTTATGTTGTTGTTTTTTTCAAATCAAACGGATTCGAATGCCTGCCTTGATTGTACGGCACTTTCCCAGTCCGAGCTACTTTATACGCGCATGTGCGCTGTGCGAAATTTTTTGTGTGAAACAGTACAGAGGTATTTTATCCAAAATGACAGAAATGGAATGATGATTGGAGCTGGTCAGATATTTCATATCCTAGTTAGGGGAAAGCATGCACTCTATGTAAATAATGTTTATTACAGTTGGAATTTTTTGTTATTTTTTCTCAGCACTTTCACTCTACATGCCAACGGGCGGCCGTTTTGAAAAAAACAAATGACTGCGCTGCGAGGTTTTCGCTGGAGGGTAGTAGCGTCAAGCTAAGTATTTCATTTAAGACATTACAAAAATAAAAACTTTGTGGCACACACATGAGCTTGGATGAAGAAAAGGTCAGCGAATTGACAGAAGAAGAAGTAGGGTAAGGACATAACAATATTGGCAAAGCATGGCGCCCGCCCAGAATCGTCACTGCGGTTGCGGCCGTACGTGTTGCACAAAGTGTGGCATTTGGGCACGGAGACTTCTTCGGAAGGTTTTCCTCCCTTGCAGGGCGGAAGATACTTAGCGCGGGCAGAAGCAGGCGAAAATGAGACACCTGGTGCTGCTCACCGCAGCCCTTCCCCCAATGTCGCATCTTCCCTTCTTTATTAGTGCCGAAACCCTTTTGCGGATGGCTGCCAGCTTCAATCTTGCAAGGCGCTATTTTTTGCTTTGTTAGTTTACGTGCTCAGCTTATTGAACCTTTCTCCACGCGGAAGGTCAACTTCCCCCTCACCCTCTCGAACTTTTGTCATTCTCACTGAGCCCCCACTTTGGGCTGCAATCATTCTCTTTCAACAAAAAAAACGCGCTTGTCGTCCTCTGGCGAATTGTCATATGCTCCCGTGCCATGGCTACGGCGCTGACCCGAGACACAACCACCGAAGAGAAAGCTTGCACGTTTGGTATGGAGCCGTTCGCAATCTGCGGAAGTTGCATCAGCATCATATACGCAACAAGAAATTCAGTCTGGCTTGCAAGGGATCCGATTTGTGAGACACCCTCAATTTACCATGGTATAGTTTACATGTCGCTTTTTCTTTTCGGCAGTAACAAAGACAGACGAAGACGCTTCTTTCAATGATTTCTCACTTAGTAAGGTCAAGCCTTATGTAGTGGGCAGAGAAATCCCAACCTAAAGGTAAGAATTTTAGTATATGTTGTTCATTCATAAGAGAAGTGAAAAGCCCTTGCTCTTCTACGGCTGCATGCTTCTAAGCTAGCTTGAAAGCAAACGACTTAGCGAATTCGATGAGAGGAGGCGCAATGTGGCAAAAAGTTTATATTTTTTCTGGAACTTCATCGCTTTAGCGGTTGAGCCGTCGAAAGCGTTCGAAATGTTTTTTCGCAAAGCGGCGGCCACTATCGCAAGAATTTTCGCTTGCTTTTGGAGCATTTAAAACGCTTTTGCTCCAGTGAATCAGAGGTCTTAGGTAGAAAACATTACGTATATTTGGGTCATATCAAGGCGCAGCAGCCTTCATTCACAATGTTAGCAAGATGCACTTATATAATGTTGTAGCACACCTAATTTTGCTGCGCATTATTTTTTCTGTTTCACCATGCATATTTGGTTCATATGTAGTCGCTGTAGCTTTAATTTACAACATTATCAAAATGCACTAATACAAATTTGTAGCGGATAACATTTTTCTGCGCTTTAAGTTTTTATGTTGCATTTTTCATCGTCCTACCACATCACTTTCTACAAGAGATTTTCAATATGCCGCTACTTAAATTATTGAATACTTGGAATTTGAAACCTTACGTTTGAATAGAGTCCAGTAACGAAACAGAAGGTGCCCATGGTTCAGTTCAGAGGCTCTTGCATTGTTCATTTTTGATTGTTTATAAGGCATACAGAGAGTTGTCCGGCTTCTAACAGTCGTTTGCTGTTTCACGGCGATGTCATGATTATCGCTCAACATAGCAGCAAAAGACATCTTCGTTTAGATAATTATGTAAATAATGTATATTGATTAATTAACAATGGTTTTACTACTGATCTCATTAGGTGTATTTATGTGTTTTCATTTTTATGCTTCCTCTGCTTGTCTGTTTGAATAATAAAATTGTTTTAGTGTCCTACAGTTATGCTTATCACTCTGGTTTTTAAAGGTGCCATTGGTGAAAAGCGGAGTGTACTTTTTGTAATCCTGGGATTCATCCGCAAATGAGTGCCGTGTTCGTTAGAGCAAAGGTGGCGGCATGAAAAACCTAAATCCTGTTCCCATACTGGATAAATAAAAGTCTTCGCCAGAATTATTATGCTTGCTTGATTCACTCTATCTCAGGCGACTGTTGGAGAACAAGTCCAATATTGATATGGCTTGCTGCTGACAAGTGAAACGCTTCGCATAAAAATATTGCAGTCTTCCTTAAAATTTCATTTCAGTGAGGACAACGAATTACACAATGGACAGCATGATCCCTACTACTTTGAAAACAAGGTGGGGACAGAAACTGCATGCAGTAATTTCCTACTTGTGTTTTAAAGGAAAAATCAATCGTTTGCCATATTGGATTGGAGGGTAGCCAGAACGTGTCAATATGTGCAAATTCCCATTTAACCCATATTGGTTCGATCATAGACGACGACCAAAAAGGCCATTGAGGCAGGTCATCAGCCCTTAATTGGCGTGAATCTTGGGCGACGGCTAAAAAAAGCTGTGATTCTAGCTGGGACCCATATGCCAGCAAATTTTAGCCCCTGTTTCGCCACTATATCTCGGTTATTGGCGTATGCTTGGCCATCTGCAATTGTACTGGCATGGATTGTACCGCTACGTACAGCTTTTGGGCTCTTGCCAGTCTTGTTAACGTCAAAACATCGTCCTCAGAAGTCCCAGGTTTCATTGAAGCCGTTACCTTGCCCAATCTCTCTTTGACCGCGTTGGCATAGATCTCTATGGCCCTCTTCCTACTACTCCCTCTGACAACCGCTGGATTATGGGGCAGTAGATCATCTTTCTCTCTACATTGAAATGTCGTCATTACCCTATGTCTCCGCACGTGAGGTCGCTTTTTCTTCTTCAGAACCTGATTCTTGGTCACGGGCCCCCAAAGAACTACTCGGTGACGGTGGATGTGTTCTCTTGTCCGATGTACTTGAGGCCTGATGAAAAAATTCCACATAGTTCACCGCACCGCTACCAACCACCCTCAGACGAATGGTCAGAGAGAACATTTCTAATCTACTCTGAGTGGAACACTGGCAATGTAAATGAACGACACTCATTCTAACTGGGACCAGGTTCTTCTCTTCATAACATATGCGTACAGCTCAACGACGCAGACCACAGACCACCACTGGATTCTGTCCCTTCTTCTTTACGGATGCGAGCGAACCTGCACAATAGACAAGCTTCTTCCCTACCACCCTGATGTTTCTGAATAAACGAAAATCTCAGAAGCCACCCAGTACACAGAATGCCGTCAGCTAGCCTCTTCGGTTACAAAGGAAATCCAATCACAACAAAACACCACTATGATGCCAGCGTAGCTTATTCATGTTACAAATACCTTGTGTGGCTCTGGGTCCCTAACACAATCCCCGGCCTTCCAAAGAAGCTTCTAGCTCGGTATCATGGTCTCTACCGAGTCCTTCAACAAACATCTGCTGTCAACTACACAATTGACACTGGCTATTTTGGCGAACAGTTATTAATCATTAGATGGCGTTGGTTAGATGGCATCCTCGAGGCACTGCAGATGAAGTTATGTGATGTTAGGAAGATAGTGAGAGACCGGAAAGCGTGGCGTGACATGGTCCATAAGGTCACGATGAGTCGGACACGACTGAACGACTATACTGAACTGATCCCGCCCTCAGCACTCTTGTTAGTATGTCTTCCCGCCCTCAGACAGCTTAGTATGTCTTCCCCATGACATAAAGTATTCATCTCACAGACCTCTTTGATCCTTTGCTCCAAACGCAGAGCAAAAAATACAAAAGACAACGTGTTATGAGAAGTCAATATATATTTTTTAAATTGTTTCATGTTTTCTTAGCCAATAAAACTTCTAACTGTTGACACGTTTTTCATCTGCTTGTTTCCTTTTGCAGCTCTTGAACTCATCAAATTCACAAAACTCATAGTAAGCATCATTCCATTTGTGGAATAGAAGCAAAATTCACACTTAAAACACAATATTGACATGTGCTTCTTTGAAGCAAATTCATCTCTCCAAACAAGATTTTAAATATTGTTAGTAAGATTTCATGCCGCTGCTTAGGTTGCTATCCAGACACGCTATTTAGGACATCGTGAAAGTTTTTAGTAGGAAAATTATACCGTATCAGCACTACAGCCGTCAGTTCTATTTGGCCGATATAATCTGTTTAAAAGTGACTGGTTTTAAGGGCTGTGCATTATTTTATGATTTATGATCCACAACCAATAAACGCTAACAAACACTAAAATTCTATGTTGCCATAAAGAGAAAGAATACATTAATAGTTTGTTTTGGAATTGCATAACTTTACGGACTTAATATACATAAAAATCTCGGATTGCAAATTGTGCTTAAAGTAGGAAACGCCATAAAGACGACGCTGTTGGACTTTTCGTTAAGGCTTCGCACATGGCTAAGACGAAGGGATAACTGATTAGCAATTATAAAAAACGTAAATTTATCCACGGACAGCAGCCGAGGAAACACCTTTGGGATGGCTTTGTTGGGTGGTCTGATAAGGCCGCGCACATGGCTAAAACGAAGTGATAACTGATTAGACGTTATAAAAAGCGTAAATTTATCCAGGTACAGGAGCACAAGAAAGACCAATAGACGGCTTTGTTGGGCGGTCCGTTAAGGCCGCTCACATGGCTAAACTGAAGCGATAGCTGATCAGGCATTATAAAAAAAGTAAAATTATCCAGGAACAGGACCACAGGAAATACCTTTAGGATGTCTCTGTTGGGCGGTCCGTTAAGGTTGCGCACATGGCCAAACTGAAGAGATAACTGATTATGCATAATAAAAAAGTAAATTTATCCAGTAACAGGAGCACAGGAAACACTATTAAGACAGCTGTGTCGGGGGTTTCGTTAAGGCTTCGCACATGGCTAAGCCGAAATGATAACTGATCAGCAAGTATAAAAAACGTAAATTTATCTAGGGACAGGAGCACTGGAAACACCTTTAGGACGGCTCTTGGATGGTCTGTTAAGGCCGCGCACATGGCTAAACCGAAGTGATAACTGATTAGCAATTATAAAAAATGTAAATTTATCCAAGGCTGGAGCACAGGAAACAACTTTAGGACGGCTCTGTTGGGTGGTCTGTTAAGGCCGCGCACATGGATAAACCGAAGTGACAACTGATTAGGCATTTTAAAAACAGTAAATTTACCCAGGGAGGACCACAGGAAACACTTTTAAGACGGCTCTGTTGCGCGTTTTGTTAAGGCCGCGCACATGACTTAATCCGTGATAAATGATTAGGCAATATAGAAAAATGTAAATTTATCCAGGGATAGAAGCGCAGGAAACATTAGGACGGCTTAGTTGGGTGGTCCGTTAAGGTTACGCATATGACTAAACAAAACTGATAGCTGAATAGGCATTATAAAAAAGGTAAATTTATCAAGGAACAGGACCACAGGAAACACCTTTAAGACTTCTCTCTTGGACGTTTCGTTAAGCCCGCGCACATGACTAAACCCAAGTGATATATGATTACCAATTATAAAAACGTTAATTTATCCAGGGACAGGAGCGCAGGAAACACCTTCAAGATGGCTTTGTTGGGCGTTTCGTTACGGCCACGCGCATGAATAACCCGAAGTGATAACTGATTATCATTATAGCAACAGTAAATTTACCCAAGGACCGGAGAACAGGAAACACATTAAGACGGCTCTGTTGGGCGTTTCGTTAAGGCTGCGCACATGGCTAAACCGAAGTGACAATTGATTAGGCATTATAAAAAATATCAATTTATCCAGGGACGGCTTTGTGGGGCCGTCCGTTGAGGCCGCTCACATGGCTAAATTGAAGTGATAACTGATTAGGCATTATATAAAAAGTAAATTTATCCAGTAACAGGAGTACAGGAAACGCCATAAAGACGGCTCTGTTGGGCGTTTCATTAAGGCTTCGCACATGGCTAAGACGATGTGATAACTGATTACAATTATAAAAAACGTAAATTTATCCACGGACAGGAGCCGAGGAAACACCTTTAGATGGCTCTGTTGGGTGGTCTGCTAAGGCCGCGCACATGGCTAAACCGAAGTGATAACTGATTAGGCAATATAAAAAACGTAAATTTTTCCAGGGACAGGAGCACATTCAAGACCTATATACGGCTTTGTTGGACGGTCCGTTAAGGCCGCTCACATGGCTAAACTGAAGTGATAACTGATTAGGCATTATAAAAAAAGCAAATTTATCCAGGGACAGGAGCACATTTAGGACCTATAGGCGGCTTTGTTGGGCGGTCATTTAAGGCCGCTCATATGGCTAAACTGAAGTGATAGCTGATTAGGTATTATAGGAAAAGTAAATTTATCCAGTAACAGGAGCACAGGAAACACCATTAAGACGGCTCTGTTGGGCGTTACGTTAAGGCTTCGCACATGGCTGTGCCGAAGTGATAACTGATTAGCAATTATAAAAAACATAAATTTGTTTAGGAACAGGAGCAAAGGAAACACCTTTAGGACGGCTCTGTTGCGCGTTTTGTTAAGGCCGCGCACATGACTAAATCTAAGTGATAACTGATTAGGCAATATAAAAAAAAGTAAATTTATTTAAGGACAGGAGCACAGGAAACACCTTTAGGACGGCTCTGCTGGGCTTTTCGTTAAGCCCGCGCACATGGCTAAACAGAAGTGATAACTGATTAGGCTTTATAGAAAAATGTAAATATATCCAGGGACAGGACCACAGGAAACAATAAGACGGCCTATTTGGGTGGTCTTAAGGCTATGCACATGACTTAGGAGAAGTGAATATTGAATAGGCATTATAGAAAAAGTAAATTATTCCAGGGACAGGAACACGGGAAACACATTTATGACAGCTCTGTTGGGCGTTTCGTTAAGGCCATGAACATGACTAAAGCGAATTGATAACTGAATAGGCGTTATAAAAAAAGTCAATTTATCCAGGGACAGGAGCGCAGGAAACAACTTTAAGACGGCTCTGTTGGGGATTCCGCTAAGACATGATGAATAAACAGCACTACAGAATAGGAGGAGGATCAAGAAACAAACAGGGCCGCGCCCGTCCTGTTTGTTTTTTGATCTTGTCCTAGTCTGTAAAGCTGATTATTCCTCATGTCACCGTACGAACTGGCCCAAATGTTGCTTTTTACAGTATGTTGTGTTCAGGCTGTTCACATGACTATACCGAAGCGATAACTGATTAGGCATTATCGAAAGAGTAAAGTTATCTAGGGACGGGAGCACAGCAAATAACATTAGGACGGCCCGATTGGCATTTTGTTAAGGCCACGCACATGGCTACGCCAAAGTGATAACTGATTAAGCATTATAGAAAAAGTTAATTTATCCAGGAACAGGAGCGCAGCAAACACCTCTAGGACTGCTCTGTTGGGTAGTTCGTTAAGGCCGCGCACGTGGCTGAACCGAAGTGGCACCTTATTAGGCATTATAACAAGGCATTTTATCCAGGGACAGTAGCACAGAAAACGTTTAAGACGGCTCTGTTGGGCTTTTCGTCAATGCCGCGTAAATGGCTAAACCGAAATGATAACTGATTAGGCATTATAACAAATATAAATTTATCCAGGGACAGGATCACAGGAAACACCTTTAAGACGGCTCTGTTGGGCGTTTTATGACGGCCGCGCACATGGCTAGACCAAAGTGGCAACCGATTAGCAGTATAAGAAAAAGTAAATTTATCCAGGGACAGGAGCACAAAAAAGACCTATAGACGGCTTTGTTTGGCGGTCCGTAAAGGCCGCTCACATGGCTAAACTGGTGTGATAACAAATTAGGCATTATAAAAAAGTACATTTATCCAGGGACAGGAGCACAGGAAACACCTTCAGGATGGGTCTTCTTGGGCGGTCCGTAAAGGCAGCGCACAAGGCTAAACTGAAGTGACAACTGATTAGGCATTATAAAAAATGTAACTTTATCCGGGGACAGGGGACCTATAGACGGCTTTGTTGGGCGAACCGTTAAGGCCGCTCACATGGCTAATATGAAGTTACAACTGATTAGGCGTTATAAAAAAAGTAAATTTATCCAGGGACAGGACCACAGCAAACAAGACGGCTCTGTTGGGCGTTTCTTTAAGGCCGCGCACATGACTAAACTGAAGTGATAACTGATTAGGCATTATAGAAAAAGTAAATTTATTCAGGGAGAGGAGCACAGGAAACACCTTTAGTACGGCTCTGTTGGGCGTTTCGTTAAGGCCATACACATGACTAAAGCGAAGTGATAACTAAATAGGCACTAAATAAAAAGTAAATTTATTAAGGAACAGGACCACAGGAAACACCTTTAAGACCTCTCTTGGGCATTTCGTTAAGCCAGTGCACATGACTAAACCGAAGTGATCAATATTAGGCATTATAGAAAAAGTAAATTTATCCAGGGACATGAGGAGCGCATAGGAGTGGCAGTGGTGGCGAAGCGGTAGAACATCCGCGTCGCATGCAATAGGACCGGGGTTCAAATCCCGGTGCCGCGCAACTCTCCACCGGATTTAAAAAGAAGAAAAAAATCCGCGTATCGATGGAATTGCATAAACAGGTTTGGGTGCGACCTGATGCTGGTGAACACCTCCAACAACGCACTCCCTCACCAGAACAGGAGTTGGCCACCCTGGTGCAGTAATGGGCCACAACATCCTATGATAAACTTCATAAAACCCTAGCCCTCAGTCACCAGCGGATGCGGGCTAAGAACTTCTGGCTCCGCTAGACAGGCCGCCATTGGACTCTGACCCTGCCAATGTTTAACGATAGAACCCTAGCTAGTAAAGCTAGTTAAGCAGTGCTGCTAGAGGAACTAGAGGGTATGAAATGGGATGTCATTGGGCTTAGTGAGCTTAGGAGGCCGAATGAGGCATATACTGTTTTGAAGGATGGGCATGTACTGTGTTATCGAGGTTTACCAGAGGGGCGACAACTAGGAGTAGGTTTCCTTGTCAATAAGTATATAGCGGGTAATATAGATGAATTCTATAGTATTAATGAGAGCGTGGCAGTCGTCGTAATTAGGCTTAATAAGCGGTATAAACTGAAGGTTTTACAGGCCTATGCACCTACATGTAGTTATGATGACCAGGTACTTGAAAGCTTCTACGAAGATGTACAATCGGCAATGCGAAAAGTGAAGACGCACTATACTGTACTAATGGGCGACTTCAATGCCAAGGTAGGGAAAAAGCAGGCAGGAGACCAGGCAGTAGGTGACTATGGCATTGGCTCTAAGAATAGCAGGGGGGAGTTACTTTTTGAGTTTGCAGAGCGCAATAACTTACAAATCATGAATACCTTCTTCAGAAAACGCAAGAACCGGAAATGGACATGGAAAGGTCCTAACGGGGAGAATAAAAAAGAAATTGACTTCATAATGCGTTCAACCCCCGCCATTGTGCAAGATGTAGAGGTAATTGGGAAAGTGCGATGCAGTGACCACAAGATGCTGAGGTCCCGAATTAGCCTAGATCTGAAGACGGAACGCAGCAGATTAGTAACAAAGAATCCCATCAACGAATTAGCGGTAAGGGGAAGGGTAGAAGAATTCAGGATCTCGCTACAGAATAGATATTCGGCTCCAACCGAGGATGGCGGCATTGCCCTGGAAGCAATGAACAATAATTTCAGAGATATCATTACGGAGTGTGCGGTAGAAGTAGGCGGTAGGATAGTTAGAGAGGATGCCGGTAAGCTGTCTAAGGAGACGAAAGATTTGATTAAGAAACGCCGGAATATGAAAGCTTCCAATCCAACAGACCAGATCGAATTGGCCGAGATATCGAAGATAATCAATAAGCGCAAGGTGGCTGATGTAAGGAAGTATAACATGGAGAAAATCGAGCATGCTGCAAAGAACAGGGAAAGCCTTTAAGCTTTAAAGAAGAAATCGGACATAGGCAAAAACCAGATGTATGGGATAAGGGACAAGGCGGGCAACGTCATCACCAATATGGACAAGATAGTCAAAGTAGCCGAGGAGTTCTATACTGATCTCTAAAACAGCCAAAGTAGTCAGGACCGTAACGAGATTGGCGGCAGGGAACCATGGAAGAATGCAAACATTATCCTCATTCATAAGAAAGGAGACTCTAAGGACCCTAAAAATTACAGACCAATCAGCTTACTGTCTGTTACGTATAAGGTATGTACTAAGGTAATCAATAATAGAATCAGGACAACCTTAGACTGCCACCAAGCAAAGGATCAGGCAGGTTTTCTGAAACTGTACTATATTATCGATCATATCCATACCATCAATCAGGTGATAGAAAAATGCTCGAAATATAACGAGCCCTTATACATAGTACTCATTGATTACGAAAAAGCATTTTGCTGAGTTGAAACCTCGGCTTTGATGCAGGCATTGCGAAATCAGGGGGTAGACGAGCCGTACGTGAAAGTGGTGGAATATATATATATATATATATATATATATATATATATATATATATATAGTGGCTGCGCAGCAACCATAGTTCTGCATAAAGAAAGTAACAAAATTCCGATAAAGAAAAGGTGTTAGGCAAGGAGACACAATCTCCCCAGTACTAT
>JAJIZL010103590.1:0-10439 GCA_023969395.1 Amblyomma maculatum | reverse complement strand
AAACATTATATAGCTCTTTATCAAACCAAGACAAAGAAAAAGAATGTAAAGAAATTAGCAGTTGAAATAAGTGTACTCCTGACGTGCAGAACTGAACCATTGGTGAGTGATGTCTGTTTCGGTTCAGTATTTCTCTGTTTTCTTTTTCTTTGCTTTTGTGCTGGACGGAAGTATACCGCTAGTCAACAGGAACGATGTTGGGGACTTCTCGAAAAGGGCAATTTATCTATTATTGAAAGGAGAGAAGAAAACTGAGGCCAGGAACACGTACCACAAATGCCACAGACGCCTTCGTATCTATCGGCTGTTTTTTATCGCGACCTTCACCGCGATTGGTATAGTTAACTACTCCATTTTCTGGCTGCGTACAATAAATGTATGGCTGTAATTTTCGATATCTAAATTATTGCTACCTCAAGGAAAAATTTAATGTTACAATAGGGCAAATGCATAAAATATAAGGCTATTCATACTAATTGGGCGCCCCTTGTCAGTCATTTTTATCAAATCTTGGCCTACGATTACAACTATTGGCTGCGATAAAGATTTGTTCGCATTGTGATGAAGTCGAGGACGCAAAAAAAAACAAACGATAATGATGAATTTATGACAAAGCTGCGCCGAAAATAGTATCGCGTATGTACAGGTGCTGACATAAGTAAATGGAGCACACTTTTCTGTTCGAATTTCAATCGTTCCTTCTGTATTGGAGATAAGAAAACACTATTTGTTCAAGTGAAAGTGTACAAGGTTTGCACATACCACGACTGCCAGTTTCAATTATCTAACGCGTGAAAACTTTCAGAAGAAAATAGCGCGCTCCGTTTACTTTTCTCCGCACCGGTACAGAAGTTCTGAAGACATCGAACTTGTGAAACTCCCGAAAAGTACAAATGAATGCCCTAAGTCTAATGACGAACTTGTTGGCACCGGGGTACGAATTGCCTTCACGAAAATGTAACTTTTGCGTTGTATTTATCTGCCAGGGGTCTAGAAAAACATAGAGAAACTTCCAAGCTACAGTAAACTTCACGTCGTAACTTATGCTGAGAACACAGAGCAACAAACCGCATGCAAGTAAAGGGCTACTTAAAAGTACTGACATTTTTTGATAAATAAATATTTATAAATTGTGTTCTGAAATTCTTAGTCCGATATTGTAAAAGGTACTTATTCAAGAAATTGAGATATCTTTTTTTTTTCTGTTACGAATCGGGCTTTGTTTACAGTCCAAAATGTGTAGATAGTACATAACACCTTATTTTTCGCATGGCCTGTATCGCACCTTTTAATGACAGAGTGCAGCTATGATTGTACATAAAGGCTCACAATAAAAATGCTTTATCAAGTTGTCTATCATTCACAGGATTGGCTTTCGCCAATAAACCTCCGTTTCCAGTTAAAATTGACGTTGAGAAGCACAATGTATTAGCCATTAAATGATTTAATTTATTTTTATTTACAGGAACATATCAACGATTATCACTAAGCTTCGAGCTCAAGAGGAACATCGGATACTTTATCTTCCAGACATATCTTCCATCAATTTTGATAGTAATGCTGTCTTGGGTATCTTTTTGGATAAACCATGAAGCAACATCTGCACGTGTTGCCCTCGGTAAGTAGGCTCTATAGGGGCACCGTTTGAAACATTCTTTCTACTGCTGTCTTGCACTAAAGTGCAACCAAATTGGCCCCAATTGCAGGCTTATGTATTCGGACATCCTATGTTTCCCGGCAGCACTGAAGCAACTATGACCACATTGTGTTGATTGAGTCCTTTATACTAGAATTTAGCAAAACCATACCATAAATAGATGATGTACGTTAAAGGAAAAGGGGATAGCATGGCCATGTTTACAATACAGCATACGTGTCCAAGGATGCACAAGGGAGAAGGTGACTCTTTGGTGAAAATAATGTCTATAACCCTTCTGACACGACAGCGTTAAAGACCTCGTTCTCCGGATAATCCGGCGCTAGCGTTCAGAGAAGTTTATTTTCCTTCATAAGCATAATACATAGAGTAAGTATCCGAGAGGAAGTCCCGCAGTCAGGGACTAAATTTAGACCTTCAATAATAGTAGTTTTAAGAGAAAATCAACTCTCTGAGCCTTCTCTGTAATATTGACAACTTTCGGCAGTAAGTTTTGCAAGGGTGTGAGGCCGAGAAAACTAAATTTTAAAACCTTGATGTCATTTGGTTAATAATTATTACTTGGTGTTACACCCATGCTGGATGGTGTTTCACATAATCTTATATTTTATGAATTTATGATAATGAGTATGCGTAGGGCGATAGATATAGAAATGAAAAGGCTAGTGATTAAGTGAGTTTCAAATTTTATGCATAGGATCCACAAGCGGAATCGGAAAACAGGAGCCATTAAATGTCGCATTGTGCCCTTAAAGGCGGAGCTCAAGTGTCCTACGAATTTTTTTTTTATTGACCGCTCGATGCAATTACGTCTGCATTAATAGAAAGAAGGAACGTTAAGATTGTGTATATTTTGGACCATGCCAAGCCATTCAGTTTGCTCACGCATATCACTCAACGACTTGAGAGTGGAAGAATGTCGGAGCATTTAGCTCATATGCACAGGGCATATTCTACGATAGGCGAAGCTGCATGGAATTACACGACAAGAACACGTACTTGCAAATGGTAGCGTGCTCACTTGTTCACTCCTTTGTGGTACATTCGCGTTCCACGAGAAAAAAAAAATGTAATAAATATCTGACAAACTATCAGGATAGACTCGCTGATTACGGTTCATTTGCTTTGACATTTTGATTTGACATCAATGCCAGGAAGGCTTGATGTTCAAATGGCGTATGAATTAGAGCTTTTTTTTACAATCAATGACTTTTTCGTATGACTGAAGGAAAGTTTCTTTTTATTACGCAGTACGTGGTGACTTCCTCTCAAGATGAGCGAGCTCGTATTTGCGTTTTTATTACTGTGCACAAAGGGCTAAATATGTGAATAGCGCGCAAGGTGTGAACGGACGGCTATTTTGAGCTCCGTGTTTGTGACGACGTCCGCAGCCTCCTTGATACTCAAATACTACCCATAGTCAGTCACTACTCTTAAACGCCAAATTGTTTAGAAACCTTCGTGTATGTTTAGGGTTTTCTTGCAGCGTTCATATATATCTTGCCAATGCGCCCTTCTGCTGTCCTAGCTGCAGGTCGGGCGTTTATCAAGGAAGTGATTGTTTAGTATTCCTAGTAGATATTATCTTGATTTCGCTTTGGCAGAGTACCTGATCCGGATTCTCACACTCACAGTAAGCGCTGAAGCACGGACAGCTGCTGTAACACGTCTTGCTTAGTAACGACCAGAAATATGATAGTCGCTCAGACATTGTGTTTCTATAGCTCAGGAAATTAACTAAATTATCTCAGGACTACCTTGTGGCAACGCGCAGCAAATGATGACATTGATCTCGCAAGTAGCGTTCACTTTCCTGCCGATTAATAAAGGAATCTCGACCAGGGCTCAAATTCGTCATGTTTCCTTTTCCAGGCATAACGACGGTACTGACGATGACTACCATCAGCACGGGAGTGAGGTCCTCTCTTCCCAGGATCTCGTACGTGAAGGCCATCGACATCTACCTCGTCATGTGCTTTGTGTTCGTCTTCGCGGCGCTCCTCGAATACGCGGCAGTCAACTACACCTACTGGGGGGCTCGGGCCAAAAAGAAGCCTAAGAAAAGCAAGGAAAGCAAGATTGCTCCGCCGCCACCTCCCCAGGGCGAGCCCCTTTACCCGGTAAGAACTTCTTCTGCACTCCCCTTCTTTCCCGTGGAAGCACTTCGTGCACTGGCTCCGGAAGAGAACTATATAGACCAACACCAATGCACGGTATAAAAAAGATGTGATGGCGCTGTTATCGCCGGTTGGGTAAAATTGAAAGGGCGAGGAGAAGTCTTGGCGCATAGAAATACATGGAACTGAAAACATTCAAGGCTTTCTGATTTCAATTTGCGCCTACAATGTCGTTGCTTGAAGAAAAGCCATCTTGATGATTCTAGAAGCGTTTGTGAGAGTATTAAACATTATTTGAAAGGCGGATAATTTTAAACAACGTGAAACCTGTTAGTGTTTGTAATTGTCCGGTGTGGAACAAACAAAAACCCAATGTTCAATGAAAGAAGATGCTTTCGCACCATCTTGTTAGATCCGATGTGTATAGGTCAGGAAGTCCACAGCAGGACCTGAAACGGAGTGTCCGAATAGACTAGTGAGCGAAACACTAATGTGTTTTATTAATCGCTTGACTACGTACTTATCGTGAAGATCGGTAAGAATCGCTTTACCTTCTCATTGACAGGTACGAAATGTGCAGGAAAGGGAAGGGAGGCGCAGCCAGATTTTATTCTCAATGTCGAAGTGAGAATTTACATTGAAAGAGCAATGTGTCGTATTGCTTGCTTGCTTCGACGATCACTGTGACAATCGGTATACAGACTTTTTCGCACCACTTTGCCCGACCAGAGATGTGCACGCCACGAAGAAAAGATATCGCTAGATTTCCTACAAGTCGTCGAAGTAAGCACTAGGGTTTGTAACTAAGTACTGGCCTTCCGTATAAACAGTTCACCTTTATGCACATCTTTGACGATCGGTAGGCGATTCTTTCACACCACGTTGCAAAGAACGGGAAATTGCAGACCACGATGGCATGACGGAAGATTACAGCTATATTTCTTACTTGACCTCGGAGAGCACTCGAGGCTTCCAAGCGAAGCAGCAGTGTGCCGTAAAAGGGGTTTACCTCTATGTACATTCCAACCACAGACAGCATATGTTTTCTCTTCAACTTCCCTGACCAGGTTTGAGTAGGTCAGGAAGGGAACAGCTACATTTGCAGCTCCATATCCGAGGGAAATGTAGGACTTGTAGGAAAACAATAACTGTGGTTTTTATTTTCAGGTGTCGCGACAATATACAGAAAAAAAAAAACGCTGTTAGGCTGCCTTGGTATTGGCAGATCAGGAAGGACGCAACAAGAATTTCAGCTTAACGAGGGTATGTACTCGAGGCTTTAAAGAAAAAGACCATGACGTTATAATAATAGCTTCACTCCTTGTGGATTTCGATTACCAACAGCAGCTGTTGTCGCACGACCTTGTCAGGCCTGATATGTGCAAATCATCAGGACCCAGCAAGATTTGCTGCTCCAGGTCGAAGTCGACTCGATGCTTTATAAATACACCACTGTGTCGTGTTGATAATTTGCTTCCAAACTCATCGTCATGATGGACAGGAATCGCTTCTACATCCCTTTATCAGTCCCGATATGTGTAGGTCAAAAAGGGCGCAGCTTGATGTGTCCTGCTCCACATCCACTTTAGGCGTTGCAGGCAAACACAAACGTGCTGTCGTAAGGGCTTCCCTCCATGCGCATCGTCATTATGAACCTGCAGGTCAGAAAGGGCGCAGATACATTATAAAATTAATATTGGAGTGGGCTCGAAGCGTAATAATGCTGTTTAGTAATATCTGGGTTTACTTCTACGGTCATCGCGATGACAAACAGGAACTACTTTTACATCACATTGTCAAACACGATATGTGCAGCTCATTGATGGTACAGCTGGATTTATGGCTCGTCGTTGGAGTTATTACGGGGCTTTTTTTTAAATAAAAGAACACCATTATGTCGTATTGTCAACACCATTGTGGCGGTTTGCATCATGAACATTGTAATCATTATGATGCCCGATTTCAAACGATTTCAGACCCCATACGCACACATCAAGAAGGGTAGAGCTAGATTTTCTGCTCCACTTTCTTAGAAAAGCAGCATACTGATGTTATGGTTTGCCTGCATTCGGAGTGTTATTATTGACAGGAAATGCTTTTACATATCGCCAAGAGGTCTAATCTGAGTACGTCAAAAAGTGAGAAACGTCGGAATGGATTCAGCGTTCCCAGCAGAGCACCGTCATGTCGTAATAATGAATTTTAAGGCTTGGCGCCGCATATTTTGCTGACAGAATAGAATGTAACATCCACCCATTATTGAAGCGCCGTGCACGAGCGGGAGAGCTTGTCGATGTCTTAAAAAACGACATCCACATCGTAACGTCCACCTACTTTTTTGAGCCAATGAGTAGTTTTATGTGTGTACGTGATTACGGCAACTTTCGTCTTTCTCGCCTGCGCTTATTGCAGGCCGTTCTGTAGACTAAGTATGTGGCGTTAAGCATGTAAACGTATATGCTGAATGATGGAAAAATGTTGTATACCAAATTCTGACGACCTGCGGTCCCACTCACTTGAAGAAACTGGCCGATGCCTAAATATACGCCTCATGGAGCACAAGAAGAATGGAGCCCTACTGCAGGAATTGAAAATGGTTAGGTTAGGAAAGAGTAATATGTGTGCCAAAATTCGCGTCTGCCGTTGTTTTTGTTTATACACTCAAGCCAATTCACGCGCGAGCTTAAGGAAACATATCACATTGCAAAATCAATTGAGCGGTGTGTCAGTTGAATTTGCAATTGGATAGGCTTTCTTGACACGTGTTTCATGATATTTACCCTAACGATCTCTAAATTACATTCTTTGATTACAAATGAGTTTGCCGCGTGCTTGTTTTGTGCTGGTGTTTTCTGCTTTGCTTTACGTGTTATTTTACGCGTGTTTTTCCGCGCTGATTAGAATGGCTGACGCAGCATCTGGTTTTGTTTTCTTTGTATCTTCCTCATCTCTTGTGTTCTTAATGCAGTTTTACCGATTAAACCATTCAGTTGCGAGTGAGCGCTTGGGTCGTTTTTTCGTCACTGCTGTATTCGTCTTTTCGCGCTCGTGTACTATGAACACAGGAGGCGTAACTGGAGGTCAAACGTCCGTCGATGCGGCCGCAAGGCTGTGCAGAAAAAAGCCACTTTAGCATAATATTTACTTGTCTTCATGCGCATTGCGATAATCGACAACGAATGCTTTTTCAACACCTTCTTAATCCTGATATGTGCATTTCAAAAAAGGCCCAGCTTGATTTCGTTCTCCACGTCCGTATGGCGTTTGTAGCAAAACGCCATTGTGTCGTATTAGTGGTTTCCACCATGTTGATCGTGATGATCTACAAATATAACTGTGCGCCACTTTTTCAGATCCTATATGAGCATGCCGGAAATGGCGCTGCTCGATTTCCAACCCAGCATCGAAGTGATCTTGCTTTGCTGAAAAATATTGTTTTTTTTTTTGTTAGTGGTTTGCTTCAAGTCTAGACATGATGACTGAGAGGAAATACGCTTACACCACATTGTCAGACTCGACCTGTGAACTTCCGGCAAGACACTGCTATATTTTCCGCCCCCACCGAGAGTTGACAAGGCTGTATAGAACAACGCCTTTATGTAGTGTTTAATAATTTGTCTCCATGTTTATATTCATGATGGGCAGGAATCGTTTTAACGTCACGCTGCGAGACCCAATATGTACAGGCCAGGATGAGCACAACTGGATTTACTGCTCCATGTCAGAGTGAGCTCAAGGATTTAGAGAACAGCGCTGTTTTGTATTATTAAAGGTTACCCTCCACGCTAACCGAGGTGATGAACAGCAATCGTTTTACATGACCTTGTCAGACCATATATGATCAGGTCACGAAGGGCAAAGTTAAATTTATTGTTCCAAGTCTGGGTGGACTGCAGACATTTAAGCAGTACAGCATAACTGGCAGGAAATACTTGCATGCCACCTTTTCAGATATAATATATCGTGGTTAGGAAAGGCCCAGTTAGATCTACACCTTCATATCTGAGTGGATACTAGACTTTGCAGAAACATTCCAATGTTTCATATTAATAATTTTTCGTCATGCTTATGGTGGTAATACCGACCAACTGATTGTACAAAACATTTTCAGACCTGATCGGTGCAGGTCAGGAATCACGCAGCTAGATTACGTTTTACATGGTTTTCAGGTTTTGGAGAGGAACACCATTGTGTCGCAATAATTGTTTGCCTTCATGTACGCGCATCAAGAAGTTCAGCAGGTGTTTTAATTCTGTGATGCAGGTATACATTTTCACCTCCCTTTGTCTGTCTTTCAATCCTTCCATTCACAGTATCAGAAAATAAGCATCTAAGCTGGGCACATAACATAAGGAAAAGATAAAAAATGTATTCATACTAACAGCTAATTTTTGGTGGATGTTTCTGTAACGAACAGATAATAATTGAACTGAAAACGGCTCGTTCGGGTTGGAATTCAAACACCGCAGCTCCGAAGTGCCAGACGGGTCCATTATCCGCATTGCTTGAAGGCTTGCTTCATCTGGATAAAGGCGAACTTAGTGAATGTGTGATATGACGCGCAGGCACCCGATAACGCGACCGCGTTCAGTTCTTAGACAAATATTGAAAAGAAAGACAGACGCTTCACGAGGGATACATTTCAGTATTTTTATAAATGCATAATATCCTCGCGAGATGATCAAAAACGGGGCATTTAGACAACACTGCTTCGTAATTTTTTTTGAAGTGGAGAATATGTTTCTTTATCATAATTTTTTTCTTGTGTTCGAGTAAGTGCTCGTAACCTCCTCCGCATGTGTTCTTGCCCGCCGTACTGACAAGGTCCTGCACTGGCCGAGTTGGTTTGGTGGCATGTAGTTTCTGTGCGTCGGGTCCGCATGCTTGAGACATTTTTACGCTAGCCTTAATCCACCAGTCTTGATTCACCGGGAATACGTGACACAATTCGACAGAAAAGAAATGAACAAAAATGCTTCCACGGAAATGCTGAGAACGAGCGAGGGTACCTTTTTTTCTGCGTCCTCGTGGCTATTTCGTAGGCACGTAGAAGCGGCAGCGTGTTAGAGATAGTGCAAAAAAGTAGCTATTTTGACCGCTTTTTTTTGTGCTGTTCATTGCGAATGCATGGGACCACAGCTTTGAACAACACACATACAATAATGCACTGTCATAATAATAGTGTGGCATTGATTAGGCGTAAATTCGCCCCACCTTGCCAGACCGTAGATGCGTAGTATATAAGAGAAATGCGCAACAACTTAGACAGGACACAGGAAGAAACACATACAACAGTTCACGAGCGCAGGAAGGCACATTCCTTCCTGAATTAGCACGTGTAGGGCAAGATTTGAGATGACAAAGATTCTAGGCAGGAGTGCCAATGTGAAAGCCCGGCTTGTCTTAGAGGCCTTTTATGTCAAAAAACTATCTGATCGCTGCGTAAGTGATGCTTCATTGCAGATCTATGATGCTGAAGTTTCATATCTTGATTCGTTTGTGTAAAATTGCGGTGTTTGTGATGTGTGTGCCTGCTCTACATTTACGCATGCTCTGCTTTTCTGTATATATGCTGTTGTTGCTTCACCCCATTAAACAGTTGGTAGTTGCGCTCGTGAACTGTTGTATGTGTTTCTTCCTGTGTCCTGTCTAAGTTGTTGCGCATTTCTCTTATATACTATGCAGAACCAACTAGCACGACAACACGCTCTTCTGAACTGTATTACTAGATGTATAGGTTAGAGGTAATGGCAGAGCTAAATTACCTGCTCAGCGTCGTAATAGTTTTACGCCTTGGCGGTGGGATACCCTTGTTTTGTCTTAGGGATATATAAACGGCAAATATAAAGGAGGATGTTAGACTTTTCTTGCCTCTTTGTAGTCTTCGTTGGTTTCAGAGTTGTGTGGTGGGGTCTACAGGGGCATATACGTGCTTGCAGGAACTATGAGTAGAGTTATGTGGAGGTAAGTAACATATGGCGTGATAGCGGTAAAAATGGTTCGTGCTCTCATTTGGGGTCCTGTGTTGAGACCTCGTTCATCACACACTGCTTTTGTGCCTAATAAAACGAGTACGTTTTAGCCAGTTAAACAAGCGCGTTTTGTTGGCATTGGCGCAACGCGCGTGACGCACGACCCGATGGTTTTATTACTTTCAGGTCTCCTACTAGTCCACTTAATTTTTATTTTAATCAAAGTTGGTTCTGGTAATATTCCTACATCACAAGGCCCTCTCAGCCAACCAGGATTTGTCTGTAAAGCAAACGCCGTATTCTTTGTGGAGCGGGACTTCTAAAACGACCGCGTTAATGTAAAGGAAAATATCCTAATCTTACACCTACACCGATGTGGAATCGACATAATGTTTAAAAAACGTTGTCTGTATTCTTTCTATGCAGTCTTTCTCTTCACGAATGAACGGCACGATACTTTTATATTTAGCGCATAATTAAGGATATAATGGTCAAATCCACTTGCATTCAAGGGTTTCTTGGTGATACTTGTGTGTACTTCTTTTAGCCCTCTCCTACAAGTGTCGTCCCAAAACGAGCTAAAAAGCACACTGATCCGACAAAAAATGCCCTTCTTCTTAAGTGGGAATTAAACCCTGTCTTCTGTATTTTTCACAACTATATATATTGAATAATACTTACAACAATAGTTAT
>JAJIZL010103551.1:0-14026 GCA_023969395.1 Amblyomma maculatum | reverse complement strand
AGGAAAAACATCGTCCGGTAGTTCATTAAAGATAGCTGGAACATAATGACGTCTTGTGGCTTTACCGTAGTGAGTGCGCATTCTTGGTTTAAGATAATGAGGAACATGTCTCAACGGTACCGGTTTCGTGTTTATGTGCCTGTATGCACTGCTCCAAAAATATTTTAGTACTACAATTTGTTTAAAAAGATAGTCAAAAGAAGGAAAACCAGCTGTTCTAAAGACACTGCTGGGCAAATTCTCCTGTGGCATGTTGAGGACGCTTGTAGCGATTTTTTTCAAAATCCCTATTAACTCGACATTTTCATGTGAAAGAGCAGCTGAAAAAACAACCCATACCGTATCTTAAAACACTATACCCCAGAGCCTGGGCGATTAGTTTTCTGGTAGAAAAAGGCATCATGGTTTTCAAATTAAACAACAAACATGCAACACTTCTAGGTTTCTTACAAATGTGGGTCAACTGAGTATTCCATGTCAGATCGCTGTCTATGTGCACACCAAGATACTTAACCGATGGGACGCTAGCTATACGTAGACAGGAACAGAAAGAGCAATATGAGGGGTGTAAATATATGGAACCTACACTTGTTACATCTTTGTGCGGGTTACGAAAACAGGCAAGTCTGGATTTGGTTCTATTTATTTGTATTAAGTTGGAGCCAAACCAATCACTAACTTTAGTAGCGTCTTCCTAAAGGTTAGCCAGGGCGCATGAAAACTCAGGGTCGCTTGATACCAGTAAAGTGTCATGAGCGTAAAGGAATACGGTGGATGCTTTCACGTGGTAACATATATCCTTTACATATAAGTTCATTAAACGTTACACGCTGCATTTTTGTTGCTGAATCATGACTACTTCGCATGGCATGCGGCATGAGCAAAATTCTCCCCTCCTCCAGTTTCTTCTCTCAGTCGTTTGTATCGCGCTAACATCGCGGAAGGTGTACATGTAAGTATACAGCTTTTGTGAGAAAATCCTAGATTTTGCGAAGGATAAATTATCTTGGTTTGAAAAAAAAAAAACATTTGTTCAGGTATTTAACTCCTGCTGTCAGATTATATGTCTCGTCCACGCTTTGTAAGATTTGCAGAGGCGAAAATTGGTCCATTAATACGTATTTATTATTTTAAATCAAGGGACCAGCTCCACCAGTCCCCACAAAGGACTTTCAGGAAAGTCTATTTCAACTCGAATAACGACAGCAAGAATTTGGTCCGTGCGCATCGAACCATCAGCAAACGAATCTTGCAGCGTAACTAGTTTGAGAAAACTGCGACAGCGTCTTCGGTCTGTATTCTCGATTCAGCCATAATTATCACTTAGGATTAAACCAAGCCTCGCCTTAACGCTACAGCACTAAAGACCATGTCTTCCAGAAAATCCGGCATCGGCGCTGTGTCGGAGTTGAGAGCGAAATTACAGGAATGTCTGTGACATGTGGAAACTGGCAGCTGACATTACAGGGTTCTGATTCATCAGTGTTTTGTACGACTTAATCAGACGGCATGATATCAAGAAATTGGGAGAACTTACCAACTCGCTTTGCTCATTTGAGGTGGGAAGGTGGAATAATATTCAACCTAGCAGTAAGTACTCATTGATGCCTCGTCAGGTACGGTACACCTACAGGTTGCACAGACACTTTCATAAAGCTTGGTTAAAGCAAGCCTTAATATGATAGGGTGGTCGCCTACGCTCTCCCGTCATGCCCTTGAAGGCGGAGCTTAAGTATCCCCCATGTTTGTTTAAATACAATGTTACGCGATTTCTACGGTGCTCGCTGCGTCGGAAAGCTGTCGCCGTATCCCAATTTGGTAAGCAGCTTTCAAGTACCAGTGAAAACCGTACCGGAGAAAACATTTGGGTGGCTCCAATGCGGAGGAAACCGGAACTCCGACATGATGCGTCTCTGCAAACATAGATGGCGCCAACGCGTTCTAGTACGAACTGCCCAATTACTTCAAGGAGGAGTTGAAAAACGCCCAAGAAAATTGTTGGACGCGTTTTGTTCAGTGTTTATGATAAATGCATTGCTGGTTGACTTACTCGGGGCGTTTGATAGTGTTATTGATAGAGTAGTGAGTAGTGATTAGGGAACGAAACAAGCGTGGCTTAGTGCCTCGTATTTGTCTCGCTTAGTTTTCACACATGACATGGAACCTGTGGCTGGTGCTAATGCAGTAATGTCTTCTGGCATTGTATTAGACGTGTGTATATAATAATGTTGAAGCTTAGTTTGATGATAGATCTACCAAGGAACACCAGGATAGACCAAGGATAAACTACCAAGGAGACTTCCAAAGATGGATGCCTAGAAGCCAGGAAACGCTCAATATGAGGCAGCTAGTCCATTTAAAGGGACACTAAAGACATCCAAATATGCTATCAAAATCTAATAAACGGCATTTGGGGACACTGTCGCCGCATATCCGGCAGAAAAAAATCGAAATATTGCTGAAATATTGCGATAAGAAGTTGAGTTTTTTTTTTGTTCCCACCGATCGAATTCAAACTATTTTCTCCTACTACATAGTTGGGTTAGATGACGCACACTATGACGCAAGAGGAGACTCTGTGATTGCTAGCGCGCGGAGCGGAAAATACTTCGCAGGTGCGTGCCCAGTCATTATCTTCAATCGATACGCACTTAGGGTAGGCGCATCTGCGGCTCGAGCTCGTATTTCAGGCGCCGCAGGCCCAAGCCAAACTAGCTGAGCCCGCACGAAGTGCCTGAGCCGGAACATAACTGAAACTGAAGTGGAGGCTTGTAGCGCCGTTTTAGCTGAGAGACTAGCGGCATAAATGAGTAGAATTTCATATTTGCCTTGCAACATTTACGTTGTCTTTCCTTATTTTCGCCGTCTTTTACGTGTAATAAAAGCACATAATTATTAACGAGAGAAAACCGACTACCACTTACAAACGGTCCCCGTATTTGCATTTGTCAGCCTCCGGGATCCCTTGCGTGTCACGTGATTTGTAGTTGCGAGCCTCGGCTGTTTTGGCTGTGGCGGCGATACCTGTATTCCTGTTCTTCCCCTTTACTACCTTATAACAGCTCTGTTTTTAGTAAGAGTGTCTTTTTTGTAACCAGGAACTGGCATTCTGTCGACACAAGCTCACTTCATTTTTCTCTTTAGTGTCCCTTTAAAGGAAGGGTGGATGCCACGGTACGACTGTTACAAGTTAGGCAAAGAGTGCGCTCTCTATCGTGTCTACTGCTAAGACAAGGCTTAAGCGTCCTTGAAAATTTTGTTTGCTAATCGTCCATTTTCTGCTGCAGGTATGTATATGGAAGCTGGTCAACACTACAACTAATCTCGAAACGCTCGATGACTCTATCGCTTTTGGCCGGCATGCAATATAAGCGTTTGGCTGGAATTAAAACTGTGGAGTTGGTCCCTGGTACATCGACTGGTCATGTACAGCTTTTTGCGTTATTGAGGCCTGCAGTACTCGGGAAGTGTCTACTTATGAAGTACAAACCGATTGACACCTTGCCTCAATTCCTGTACACGCTGATGGCTACTGGCGCACACACACACACAAGGGACAGCATGCGACACCGGCCTGTAGTGCCCAACAGCCGCTTGCCTTGCATAGTGGAGGCGTGCGAATATGAAGTCCTGCTGGGAATGAATTCACTTTGAGAAAACGAAAAAACGAATTGCATGTGTTGGGCAAAAACGTACAGCGTGGCGCTGGTTTTATCCGTTCCTTCTGAAATCCAGAAGGAGAAAGCGCAGAGTTTGGTAAGGAATTAAACGCTACTTGTCTGCTTCCTAAAGTCCACTGCTTCTCCCAGTAACATATTGATATGGCTGGATGCGATTCATGTCATCGGCTTAAAAAGTTAAAAAATAGTAAATTGAATCTGACCTGCAAAGTTTCAGCTTAGTCATCGTCCACTGCGGATCAAATTAGCTCGCACGTGGTTTTTAGGACGTTTCCTGAGTTGTTCTCAAAACGAATAATAATGAGTTTAAATCCCGACGAGAAAGCCAGGCACTTCGGCTTCGTAATACATGTCAGCCGAAGTGGTTTCTAGACGCCCGCGATGTGCGCTTACGTTCACACGGCCATCAGCTGAAGCCCTTAACCACAGAACCATGGAGTTAGACAGTGCAATTATTCTCGGATAGAACGCACGTCTCAAGTGATTGCCGCGCTGAACTCATCGGTGACGAAACGCAGTTCACAGCAAAGCTTTTCGTTTGACAATGTGAGGAGCGGAAAGGGGAGGATTTACTTGATGAGGGTCGTCACGTGGATGCTAAGCGAGTCACTCGGTTCTACAGGGGTCGCTCATGTCCTGCTTACAAGTACGGATGAAATAGGCATTCAATTTTAAATCCGCTATAAATCTATTTCTGCTGTTTACGTAAGCGCTGCTGACGCTATTAAGATTATTAGGCGCCATAGACTGAATATTTTACAAGCCTATGCACCTACATGTAGTTATGATGACGAGGCAGTCGCAAGCTTCTACGCAGGTGTAGAATTGGCAATGCGGAATATAGACGCAGTATGGGCGACTTCAATGCCAAGGTAGGCAGAAAGCAGGCCGCAGACCAGGCAGTGGGTGACTATGGCATTGGCGCAAGGAATAGCAGGGGGAGCTATTAGTTGAGTTTGCACCTAATAATATCTTTTTTAGCAAACGGAAGAACCAGAAGTGGAAATGGAAAAGCCCTAACGGGGAAAATAAATATGAAATTGGCTTCATACTGTGTTCAAAACCCGACATTATGCAGGATGTAAAGGTAATAGCAGAGGTGCGATGCAGTGATCATAGAATGTTAAGGTCTGAAAATAGTCTAGTAGATTTGATGAGCAAGCGCAACAGATTAGTAAGAAAGAAGTAAATTAAAGAATTACCACTGAGGAACCGGGCAGAAGAATTCAGAGTCTCGCTACAGAATAGATATTAAGCTTTAACCGAGGATGGTGACCTTAGCGTATAAGCAATGCACAATTTCAGAGATATCATTACTGAATGCGTTGTAGAAGTAGGCGGTAGATTAGTTAGAGAGGATACCGGTAAGCAGTCTAAGGAGACGAAATATTTGATTAGGAAACGCCAAAGTATGAAAGTTTCCAATCCAACAGACCAGATAGAATTGGCAGAGATATTAAAGCTAATCAATGAGCGCAAATTGGTCGATGTAAGAAATTAGAACATGGAGAAAATTGAGCATGCTGCAAAGAATGGGGGAAGCCTTAAAGCGATGAATAAGAAGTTGCACATCGGCAAAAATCAGATTTATACGCTAAGGGGCCAGGTGGGAAATGTCATCACGAATATGGATATGATAGTCAAAGTAGCCGAGGATTTGTATACTGATCTATACAGTGGCCGAAATAGTCACGAAAATTATGAGATAGACCTTAGTGAAAACCATTTAGACGTTCCGCCAGTGACGAAGGGCGAGGTTGAGAGAGCTTTAGAAGCTATGAAAATGGCTGCGGAGGTTCAGCTAACTATAGATTCGTTGAAGGATGGGCGGAGAGATATCATCCTAGGAAAATATGCGACCCGGTATACGCAATGCCCGGTGTCATTGACAGTACCAGAATAATGAAAGAATGTTAACATTACCTTAATTCAGAAGAGAGGGGACGCTAAGGGCTTAAAAAAATACAAACCAATCAACTTACTATCTGATACATATAAGGTGTCTACTAAGGTAAATTGCTAACAGAATAACGACAATCCCAGACTTCAATCGAGCAAAAGATCACTCAGGTTTTCTGAAAGGGTACACTACAATCGGTCATATCCATACCATCAGCTAGGTGATACAAAAGTGCTCGGAATATAACCAGTCCTTATACATAGCATTTATAACGAACTTTATTGTAAGGCAAGGTCGTTTGCTAGGCTAGATCAAGGCAGGCGCTTGCAGGTAGGCGCTTGCAATCTAGGCGCTGGCTCGAACAACTGGTGCTTGCAAACAGTTCTCCCTTACGAGACCTGTTTGCAGTCTTCTAGCTCCCTTTTCACTATGCCTAATGGCAAACTCCTTGGATAAAAAAACAGCAACAAAAAACTGGCGCTCGCGTCTCGTGCCGGCGCACTGGCGCCAGGTCATCTTTACAATCACCCCCAGGAGAAGAGGGAGTCATCCTGGCGACTTAAGGGGACAACACGCTAGCGCTCCACATGCGTTTTGTGTTCTTTTCGAAGGCGCTGGATTACCACTGTCCCAATGGCGTTCGAGGTTGATAACAAAGCACAGGGATGCTGTCTGGTACGTCCCTTCGCTCCTCTCTTTAGCACCCTTGGTTTTATTACGACCTGCTATGAGTGCGCCTCTCTGTAAAATAATGCTGTCTTGTCTGCTCAAGTTTTCAAGAAGCTTTCTTTACGAAACCGAAGAAATTTAGAGGAAGACTAGACACATCTCAGTGTTATATATTCAGCTAATAGAGCTTGAAATTAATAAAGATTGTGCAACTACTTCTTGAAGAGAGACACAAATAATTGAAAATGGCAGCAGCAAAACGTAGTCCCAAAGATTAAATGGTGCGCACGAGATCTGTCATATTCTGTGTGATCCTGCGAGTTGTGTTTTTGTCAAGCTTTCCTTCCGTCCGCAATCCCAAACTTGAACGCGCGCCAACGAACGCTACGCGACAGAAGCGATAGTGTACTGTCCTAACTCACACTTGCCGGAGAGAGTGTGACAGATAATGCGCCTTTCCTTTCATGTAGACCAATTATAATTAACTATAGGTAGCACTACAATGAACGCCAATAAGAAGCAAGAAGCAAGAAGTGCAAATTATAGGAGAGGAAGGAAAGGCTTATGCCATTCTCCTCTTAACAGACATTTAAGAGACTCTCTAAATTTTTTTTTCGGTTGCCACATCTTGCAGTAGGGAAAAAATATCAGGGGCACAATATATACGTATATGAGCAAAATATATAGGATATTAAGAATGTTTTAGAATGTAGCCTTTTTGGGCTCGAAGAATAAACTTTCTCTCACTTTCCGGAAGAACAGAAAGTCCAAACATACGGAAAAAGATACGAGTAAATGTTGCGATACCTACGGGATAACTTGTTGTAGCAAGCGCAAGTAAGCTCCGGAAGTGATGGGGCAAAAAAGAAATGATTACCAAGTAAAGGCTGTAGTAGAATTGAGCCACGAGAGCATCGCCATCAAGTTCAGAATTCGAATTGAGCTGTTAAAAAAGTGCAAATAAATGGCAATTTTCGATTATTACAAATTATAGGTTGGGGAAATTTGAATTAGGTTATTGAATCATCAGGATTTTAATCAGGAAGGACTGTAATATATCTGCTGCACTGAACATTTTTCTCTGTATATTCTTTTTTTGGTGACAGGCATCGAGCAGGCAGGAATATTAGCGTACCTACATTTCCTGCGTTATGTCAAACCTTATGTGAGTTGCACCAGTAAACTTTAGACTCGCCATATACAGTCGGAATAAACACGACATCCCAATAGAAATTCCTGTTGGAAAATGTCCAGACCGCTGGTGACGGAAACTTTCCAGAGAACTGCATGCGCTATTGTCACGGCCCCGGAAGGGGTGCGAGACACCTTCTCGAACCGAGCAAAGGTAGTTGGAACTTTGACACCCAGCGTTAGCCGGTTATGTTCAGCGTTTCGAATGAAAACAGAGCCACGAAGTCAATGATGGAAAAAACAACCATATATTGGCATTTACAGGCATTTAAAACAACAAAGTTAAGGTAGCGTACATGAAAAAAACTAGCAATTACAAATACATCAGTCAAAATTCTCACTATAAAGATGCATGCAAATTGAACACATACGTTCAGGACAAGGTAAGACTAGTGTAGAAAAAGTTCAGAAGAAATTAGGAAACGGGCATATTGTCCGACGAGCGCGGCGGCACTCCACTCACAAAGACGACGCAGATGGGGAGCTCTCGAAGGCGATGGTCCTTCCGGAGCCCTGGGGCGAAGTCTTCGTGGTGCGATGCGGCGGCGGTTCGGGGAGCCCGGAGTGCTTGGAGGCGAGAGGCGCACTGCCGTTGGGTCCGAGTCGGCTTCTTTTCTAGCCTTCGGTTGACAATGCGTAAGACACGCCCACGCAACTGTTCCCTCACCAAGTCAGGGCCCGTAGAAACAAACACGCACAAGTGCACACACAGGAAGGGGCACGTAGGCCCCGCAAGTTCCACACTGCATGGCCGCCATGTTGTGGGTAAAAAAAAGTAAGTCACAACCAAAACAACCAAAAGAGGATGCACGTACACCAACAACTTCGGTCGTGCTAGGGGTCACTGCAAAACAAGCTGGAAGGATACCCCCGCTCGCGCACTGCGAGGGGGTTTCTCTAACTGCGCGGAAACTACCCCACGAGGAGGACGCGCACGTACGCGTGCTCTTGACATTGCCGACAAGGCAAAGGCACACAGATTACACTGAAATATGTCAATAAACTCTTCTAGAATACTACATACCGTTAATTGCAACATGAAAATATAAATGCTGCCACTTTTGTGACAGCTATTTCTAACTAGTCTGCAAGTAGCTTACCAAACATTTACCAAAACAAAGACAATGTGTTCGAACAAAATTGGGGAAATCTTGAAGCTCTTTGCCACCAGGGAGTATTCGGGAAGACAAAATTAATCGACCTTTTTAAACCCAAGACCGTGCGTCATTACTAGAATATGAGCACTAGCGTCGCTTCTCTCCCTGTACGCTATGTTCTAGATTGACTGCATTTAAGGGTGACGTCGTTTACTGCGGCGCCTGCATGCGCACTTCTGAAAACTACGGTAGGTAATTGTCATCTTATGCTCACCTTAAAGGGACACTAAAGACACCCAAATATGCTATCAAATTCTAATATACGGAATTTGGTGACACTGCCGCCGCATATCCGGCAGCAAAAAATTGAATTATTGCTGAGATATTGCGATAAGAAGTTGAAGTTTTTCTTGTTCCCGCCGGTCGAATTCAAACTGTTTTCTACAATTACGTAGTAGGGTAAGATGACGCACACTGCGACGCAAGAGGAGACTCCGTGATTGCTGGCTCGTGGGGAGCGGAGAATACTTCGCAGATGCATGCCGAGTCATGATCTTCATTCGATGCGCACTTACGGTAGGCGCATCTGCTGCTCCGAGATCGTATTTCAGGCGCCGCAGGCCAAAACTAAACTATCCGAGCACGCACGAAGTGCCTAAGCTGGACCATAACCGAAACTGAAGTGGACGCTTGTAGCGCCGTGTTAGCTGAGAGACTAGCGGCATCTACTGATAACCGGACGAAATGAGTATATTTTTATATTTGCATTGAAACATTTACGTTGTATTTTCTCCTTTCGCCGTAGTTTACGAGTGATAAAAGCATATTATCATTATCGAGACAAAACCGACTACCGCATTCAAACGGTCTGCGTATTTGTATTTGTCAGCCTCCGGGATCCCTTGCGCATCAAGTGATTTGTTGTTGCGAGCCTCGGCTGTTTTGGCTATGGCGGCGATACCTGTATTCCTGTTCTTCCCCTTTACTACTTATAACAGCTCTGTTTTAACTAAGAGTGGCTTTTTTGTAGCCAGGAACTGGCATTCTGTCGACGCAAGCCCACTTCATTTTTCTCTTTAGTGTCACTTTAAGGTACAGCGCTGAGGCCTGAACAAATACTGCATTATATTTGGGGTGGCCCTAACACCAGCAGTGATCCGAAAGTGGCCACAATTTCGGTATTTGTATCCACACCCTGGGTGCCCCATCTGCAAGTCTAGAATTATAGAAGCTGACATCCATCACCTACTATGGGATTGTCCAGCGTTGAAGCCAACGCGGATCCGGCACCTGATGGCAGCTGGCCTCTCCCCCCATAATCCGCAGTCATAGGCTGTTTGGACACTGGGACCGCATCATCGTTCACTCCTCGATTTCATTGCATCAGCCAACCTTTTTTCATTTATTTGACCGCACCCTTCATCCATCATAACATTCCTTTTATGCCCTGAGGCAATAAACTTCGCAAAAAAAAAAAAATACTGCATGCCCTTTGCAAGCCCCTCTCGTACTATATCAACGTCAGCGGTAATGATGCAAACATGGCAGTACATCATGCCTTTTCCACACGTCTGCTTTCTTTCAAAAGGCTGGCAGGACTAGCTTATCATTATAACAGGGAAAGAAGCTGCAGGCTTCGTAGACTTAGACGCAGGCTGCAAACACCACTATGACCGGCAAAATTGGTCGTGTTAAGCACGCATTTGCCTGCGTTTTTTCCTCCTGCCCTGCTGAAGCGGCAGGAACGACTCCTCTGTTATCTGCCATCCTCTGACAAGCAACGTTGAGAACTTCACGATCTTCCATGATGGAGGCCTGCAATGCATAACAGAAAACCGTGTGTGTTTTTTTCTGGGTGATGACATTAACTAAGGGTTTTTTTTTTTAATTTTATCCTACTCGTAAACTTGAGGTTGTCTGGGCAGGGCGCATAACAAGAGTGCCGAAAATTAACACGTTCCTCTATATTGTGGGGATTATCACTGGCGTACGGCTTGCAGCTAATACCCCCACTCATGAGGAACCTGTGCAGATGATCACTGAGTCAGCAGGAACCACCTACCTTCATTGCGCGACCTGACTACACCAGACTACCGATTGCAGCGGCGAACAGTCGTAAGTGCGTTGAATGAAGCAGATGATTTGCTGCAAGAGCCACCAAAAAAAAAGGATATATAACCCACTACGAATAAAATGCTAGAGTCGGGTATGCAGAATTACCAGGGCGACGAACAGTAACCCATTCCTCTGTATTGTGCAGCCAAGGAACTTTATGTGACATGAGTCCTGCTGAAGCGACCCATTTTTGCTCGTGCTGTCATGCTCGCAGGATTTCCTTTGTATCATTGCGGGACTAGGCACGTTTTTGCTCCTAGGCACATATCTACGAAACTAATACAGGCCCTGATCTACGCAAATTGGTAGACAATTGAAACTTATTTCTAGCTAGATAAAATACATAACAGAAATAGGGGTTGTTGAAATAGGTGAGAAGTTTGACGCAATGACATATCGAGTTTGAAAATCCTCGTCGCCTGCCGAAATAAATTTTATTTCATGGCTAGCGCAATTTAAGCCTTGAAGGAAAAAAAAAAAACGGCCATCTAGAAAGCAGTGGCAGTGTGCCAAATCTAATTATATACAGGAGCGCAGATGGAAGAAGACAGACATAATTAGGGCTTGTACAACGAGGTTCAAAAAAACAAAATAGATCACCTATAGAAACGAACGAAACAAGCTAGTTTTTTTAAACCTATTGGATTCGGGACAAAAATGCCTACTGTTGAAAAAAAAAAAAACATCAGGAAGTTTCATTGTATATCACTTGATAAATTGTTGCCATTGTATAACGTTGTGTAACCATGTTTGATTGCTGCTGTCATCATTTGTTTACATTACCAGGTACGCAATCTTCGAAAGGGGCACAGACCCTTGTCAAGCCGATTGTTTCTCGGCTTTTTGTCTGTGCCGCCTACATCCTGTATGGATGTGAAATAAATTTGATTTGATTTGAAACGATGGACACAGTACAGTTTACTGGTGATGCCTTTTCGCCAAATTTCGAGATACTACAACCTAGGTGCAAGTGCTAAACAGGAGCCTCAATATAAAAACGAGGTGGCACTTGCATTTACATGTTGAATATATATAAACTCGCTTATATTTGGGAAGAAATATAAGTATGCAAATAGAAACGTTACAGAATTCAGCTCGCGAGTGAGTTATTCGAAAGATGAGTCAAGAAATTGAACACCTTGAATGTATAGGTAAGGGATATAGTGAACAAAACACAATAATTTAAAGCCTCTTACTTAGCCACAATCCAGACTTAGCGGGAATCACTGAAACGTGGCTTTCACTGGATATTTTTGATCACAAAATTAAAGTCCCTTGATAATTTATCAAGGGGTTTTACACAAAACCGCTCCACTTAACTGCTCCGTCATTTGAAAAGAAGGAAATACTAATAAAGAAGCGACTTCTTTTCGCTATTCTACTGGACATTCCTTACGCAGTAGGTTTTTGTTTTTGCAAAACAGTTTTTGAAGAAGCCGACACAATCCCCGGCTGCTTTTAGAGAGGTATTTCTACTGGTCCTATAACGCGTCTGAAATTCGCGGTTTATTAGAGAGGCTGACTTGAACGAACTCAATATAATTTGGACGAGATTGCACTATATATGAGCAGCTATAGAGGCCGCCATATATTTGTTGCTGAATTTTGTTCTCCGGCAAACGGTCTTCACATCCACACGTACACGAGCATCAATCGGTAATGTCGACCTCATGCTAATCAGCAATCCCTTTCCTGGAAGCCATACTCAGGTTGGCGTCTTAGATGGCATCTGAGACGATAATATACCTCCTGCTGATTAGTCTTTGACAAAAGTATAATATAGCAGCGTAGCATAAAAATCGCAAGAAATTTGGTCAGAACAGATTACACCAGTACTGTAACATACCTCACCTTCGAATCGCAGTCGTATTTCGACATTGCGTCGAGTGCGGCCGCTGAAAGAAAACTAAGAAATGCTTGGAAATATGGTAACCTGCTTTGAAAGTGTATTAGTTCCGCCAAAAAGTGACACGACCCATGAGATACAAGCCATGAATTACTAGTGACGGAATTCAGCAAATGTAAAGCGACTACATAGATAAATATAGATAAAGGGCACTTGATATCAAATCATTCAACATTCAAGAGGTTTAACCCTACCTGGACGTGGTTGCTATGAGCAGAAGCACCTGCAGCGCTGGCTCAATGGTTACGACGCTGGCTACTGAACCCGAGTACCCAAGTTCGAGCTCTACCGGTTTGAATCCGCTCCGCTCGGTTATCTTTATGCGGCAGGCCAGAAGAGCGACTTCAGTTTGGTATATTGGGATTAGCATCCCAACGCGACTTTGGCTATGAGAGACGCTGTAGTAGAAGGGTCCGGAAAGTTATACCAACTGGAGTTATTTTAACGTGCACTGAAATCGTACAGCTCACGTAAGCCTAGCTTTTCGCTTCGACCGAAACGCTTCCGCCGCGGCCGGAATCACATCACGTATTCTTTGGTACAGAAGCCGAGCGCGAAACGATATATATGAGAAGAAAATACAAGAGAACGTGGTATATGCTTGGACCGGTTCGATTATTTACTAGACAAACAACGGGACACTTAAGCCCCGCTTTTAATGAACCGCATGGCGTCTTTAATTTCTCCCGTTTACATGTCTCCCCTTGTAGATCCCCATTCGTGAAGTTTGCTGCTCTCTTAGGCAGTATTCTTTTATTTGCGCCCCTGTTCTGTCGAGCATACTCATTAGCATACAGTCGCGGAAGATCACTCTATCTATAATGCGGAAGATCACTCTATCTAGGTATAGATATCCCTGCCCTGTATAAGCCGTGCTTAAATATAAACCCAAGCCGTGCCTGAGTGGCCAACATCTTTGGCTCGGAATTAAAAAAATCTTAGCAGCCAGCTATCTGAACTTATGCTCCTGACATTAGCGTGCCCGAGGCGACAGCGACTGCCAACTCGGCTATTCAATACGGTCTCGTGAGAGCACACAACCTGAAGACCAGTAAATGTGCGCCCATGTTACCTGCCAAAAACAAGCTGCTAGAGCCGTGCCAGTGAGTTTTCGCTGACAGCGCCCCCAGGGCAGAAGCAGATAAAGGTAATGGCGGGTTTTATGCACTATGGGACGGTCACGCTGTCGATTTTGTATTAACCAGGAGCCGTACATCATCTCGATAAGTGTACGAAAGAAAGAGCGATGCGTGATGTGATGGTGAGGTGGCGGATGTGCTCAGTACCTTTCTTTGTCTATGACTTTTACAAGTTCATGAGCCGATTGGAATATTTGAAGCTGGCGCAATTGGTGAATGGGTTTTCACAGCCTCCGTTTCAGACGAAGAGGTTATTAGCGTAATATACTAATGATTATTAATGACATAATAATAAAAATATAATAATAATAATAATAATAATAATAATA
>JAJIZL010103541.1:0-10118 GCA_023969395.1 Amblyomma maculatum | reverse complement strand
TCGTCCACATACATATTATGCCCTGCGAATGAAGCCGTATTTTGCGCAGTAGCTGAAAAACTGCAACTGCAAACTTTTTTTTTTGCTTTCGTCCGCTTGTGTGCACGTATGCTTGTGCGTCACGCTTAAGGAGGGAGGAATGCCAGGGGGCGCTCTGAGCAAAAGACGTTGAAGTGAATCGGCTCCGCGATCGTAGGACGTATCTAAAACTCTGACCGTGGAATTTCACCTGTACTGGCTCTGTTAAGCTAGCCCCAGTCACTAACACCGTGACAATATTAATAATGAATATATCCCCACATCGTCCCTGGGCAGGCTTCTAGTTATTCGCTACTAGTTTTAAAAACGCGCCGCAATGCTTTGGATATGGCACTCTTAGTTACTCGACGTGGGCGATCTTCGAAAGCAACACTTTGCAATGCAGCGAAATTGAATATAAATTTTATGAACATGTTCATGAAAGCACTAACACTCATACCACTCAAAGCTGTATAAAAATGTAAATTATTCGCTCGCTTTAAGTGGCAGTCCTACATATGCTCACTGTCACCGTTGGAGGAAATAAATAAGCGAAGCTTTACTACCCATCGAAAGTATAGACCATTCCGACGAGCATGTTTAAAAAATATCTGGAAATATTTTGCAGTTTCACTGCAATCATTTTCAGAATCTCACCCAGTTTGTAATCAAAGACAGAAAACGCGTTGTGAGTTCAGGAAAGCTTTAAAGGTTGAATTTCGCGAAGCATAGGAAGCTTATACCACTCCCACTAAGATGTTCGCAGCGGTAGATTAAAGAATTCCAGATTAGTTCCGAAAATAAAAGGTATACGTCCGAAGGAAAGGGTAATACGAGCGTTCAAAGGTGTGGCGTTAAACAACTGTATAGCCTAAACCACGGTTTCATATATTCCTCGTAAGAGGTTGCTATATGCGGATTGCCGTTTGGTATTCCCCTACGTCAATTAAGTAATATACAACACAATTTTCTATCTCCACTGTATTATTTCCGAGAGCCGAGCGATCTTTGAGATTTCATTTACTTGGTTATTTAAAGTCCTCTAAAAAAATTTTATATGAGGATTTTACGTGCTCTTCAACAAACTTGTGCGAGCAAGTGATGATACCAGTGTTGTCTGGAAGTCCATTCCAGTCGGCAGCTGTAAGAGGAAATAAAGAATTTTAAAACATGGCGGTGCGCGCAAATTGTAGCTAATATCTGATGCAATGAGTTATGAGTGTGGGGTGAAGAACATAATGCGCGGTAGAAATGTGGGTATGAAAACAATTTACTAAGTAGCACAAAGTAGGCTATGACGTGGGGGCCCGCATTGGGCCCGTGGGGGCACCCCAATGGGCCCCATGCGGGATTTGCAATACGTACCCAAAGGGGCCCCGCGTGGGCTGCTAAACATTGCCGCGATCGGTCCCTATCTGTATCCTTGTGGGCAGCCCAAATAGGGCCGCCCGCAGTCAGCCCATATAGCCGAATGTGGGCAGCATACCAGAAACACTAATGGGCCCTAGGTTTTGTGCAGGCAGTGCCGCCCATTCATCAAGGTAGTCGTAAATACCTCCAATACCTAAAATCTACCGGCGCAGGCTTTGTGAAGACCAGTGCGTTTCGGGCTGGCCCACATGCTGCCCTCATGTGATGAAACTGGCATCTTTGGGGCTGCCCAAGTTCCATTAATGATCCAGTGTGAAACAATGAGCACTATTTTTTTACCTTGTATTCGACACTCAGTAACACAAAAAAAAAGTTATTGCCAAAACTACAATAATATGGGCTGGCCCACATCACCTTCAAAATGTTGGTCTGAATATTTATTTCGGTGATGTGTGTAGAATAATAATGGCACAGGAAAAAAGTGGAGGCAGTTCAGTACATACTAGCAAAGCAGAACAGTTACTGCTGCATATTTTCTGCCAATACTGCATAATTAACGTAGTGAGTAAAAATAGATAGTCTTTATTCATGGCATCGATATGCTCACGACAGTTATGTGAAACCTACAAAAATGGTAATTAGCGGCCTGTATAACGTGAATTACATAAATAAAATGGTGCCTTAAAGGGACACTGCAGCACCTTTTACAAAAGTTGGGCTTCCAGCAGAAAGCCATAGTTTTTCATGCTGCGAACTCGAATATCAGATTAAAATTAGGCAGAAGAAGGCAAAAATAGCCTTTTTTCAGCAGAAATACGCAGCCCGGGTGACGGGGCTCACCGCGGATCACGCCGCCGACCGTGATTGGCCAAGACGTCGCGTTACAACATTCTGAGAACCGGGGAAGCTGCCAATACGGCTCCTTCGCTGCGCTGTGTAGATCGCAGCTCTCTGCGGCTTTATGAATGTCATTAAGGCATGCCATTTCCACACGTATTACCATCGGGATTTTTACCGCATGTATCCGTACCAGATTGTGGTGCTGGCGGAGACTCTTGAGAGTTCCTTGGGCGGCCAGAACATCAAATCAGTCGACATTGTCGACCATTAACCCTGACTGCTCATTGGAGGGTCAAATTCTAAAGTTGAAGCTCGGCTACTTTGGTCATCTGATGAGAAGAGAGGAGTCGTTTGAGAAAGATTTGATGTTGGGAAAGGTTGAGGGTCACCGGAGAAGGGGTAGGCAGCGAACGCGATGGTTAGATGGCATTCTTGAGGCATTGCAGATGAAGCTATGTGATGTTAAGAAGATAGTGAGAGACTGTGAAAGTGTGGCGTGATATGGTCCATAGGGTCACGAACAGTCGGACACGACTGAACGACTAAACTGAACTGATCCGTACCAGGTACGCCCACAAACGACGCAGCACTTCCGTTGTGGGGAGTGTAGATTTGGCATGAAAACTTGCTTTGGTTACAGTGAGGCATTTTGAAAAGTAATGTGTGTATTATTAGCAGAAAAACATGGCCCTCAACGAAACCTCGGCCCGCATATTCCTGGTAAAGAAAGACAGCGAACAATGCCCTAGCCAACTACCTCCGTCTCAGGCCTCTCGCCCCGCCCGAAAGGTCATTATTGCGCAAAATGAACCCAAAGCTTGGTATACCAAATCCTGCTTTGAATGCCAGTCGTGGTACCTTGGGGAAAGAAGAATTTTATAGAAAGGGTGAAGCAGTACACAGCTGCCAGCAGACAATGAACAATAAGCGAAGCGCGGTTGCGGAGCTCTGAAATGCAGACGAGGCATTGACGGGGCCATTGTGCTGGAGACCAAGTCAAATGCGCGCAGAATGCTGCTTGTCATACGACATTTAGCAGACGTTGAAAGCCTTTCCTCTTTATCGTACTGTCACAATACACGTGTACGGAATTGATAGCTGATATATGTTGAAAGCCAAGGTGCAGCTCCTCCGCACCCATACCTTCATGAGAAAACATTGTTTCGAAATGTGTTTTCTTACAAGAGCTTCGTCGTTTTCATTTCCAACTTAATGTGCATCCCCAAACAAGACACGACTATGTAAAATGACAAGGCAGCAGCGGGTGCGAAATCGCAAGGCCATATATGAACAACTTCGATGATTGATTGCTTGGAAGCACCGAAGGAATCCTCGCTCTTTTGCGCTCCTTACCTGAATGCCCCTATACCCAGCGGAGCGGTACACTCTTTACCTTCTAATAATGCTCCCGTAAGGATTCTACGAACATATCAGGCACGTGCGGTGCTGGAAAAGATCTCGCAGTCTTCCCAACCTAGCTTCAACACAGCATTCGGCTCTTCTTAATCTTCTACTAGTTCGCAAAAATTATCAGCGCGTGCTACTGATGAGTTGTCCATGTTAAGCACGGAAGCCGTGGCGCGAAGCTTTTGGGCAAAAAGAAAAAAGAACCGAGACACGTGAATACAACTATGCGCCGATGCTATCTGACCGTCCCATCATGAGATTGCAGTCCATGAACGGATCGCAGATGACTGTCCCGACTGTTTTGTACAAGGAAGCAGAAGGAACCGCGTCATGGGTCAGCCATACCTTTTTGTGAAAGCCCTCTAGAAATGGCATTAGAAACAAACTGCATGCAGTCACAGTTACGAAAATGCTTCGAGTAGAATGTTTCATTTGGTCGGCTTGAATTTATCTTTCTTCTCAGCAACGCCACATTGCGCCGCGAGCGTCGCATCCACAGCTGTTCGTGCATCAGAACACATGCAGAGCTGTGTTGTATCAGGTGCGCAACACTAAGTTGACGTGTTTTGCACGTCCGCAACGCAGGCAAAACGAGGAACCGCGCATGCCGAAAACCCCCTCGGTTGGCTCTGAATGCCTCCGGCTCCTCACGGTGACGTCACAACGGACGGAGAAGCGAGGTTTCTCCCTCCGCTTTCCTCCTCTGTAGCAGTCGCGCGGGGCACGGGAAATTTGAATTGCGCGCTTAAAGTCGACGATCGCGCAGATGTTTTATGCATACTCGAAAAAATTACTTCACAGGCATGATCAACATATAATCTACTTCAAAATCCTATAGTATTGGTACATTTGAAAAGCGCTGCAGTGTCCCTTTAAAGATAAGGTGGAGATATTTCAGAGCGGTAAGCCCGCCTACGGCTAATTTGGGGCCCACTGCGGCCTTTCATGGGTAGCCCCAATAGGGCTGATCTTATTTTTACCGCATGGAATACGAACTAATGCTGCATTTGCCAGCAAGTACCCCAAGAAATACCGGTGTGGGCAGCGTGGGGGCATGCCCGCTTTTCAGCCCAGCCACAAACCATGCGGGACCCATTCGGCTTTTGAGGGGGCAGCCCCATTCGGGCTAGCCCGTCTTTTATTTTCTTTAGGTCCACATCTGATCGGACCTGACCTAAAGTGCTCCGCAAGAAACCGGTGCAAGCGGAAGCGGGAAGAAGCACTTTCCTGCCCCGCTACAGGCCATGCGGAAATTATCTAGGTTTTTGGTGGGCAGCCCCATTTGGGGCAGTCCAGGAATTTTCTGCATGAAGCCCACATTTCCGTCTAACCTTCCCACGAGTACCCCTCAAGGGTCTCATGTAGGCAATGTGCCAGCATACCCATATTTAGCCCCGCCGCGGCCCATGCGGGACTTATTGTTCTTTTGAGTGGGCAACCGCAATTAGATTAGCTCAGGCTTTTTCTACACAACGCCCATTTTTTTTGCATCGGCCCTAAACTAATTCTAGCGGGACCCTTGAGTGCCAGATGTGGGAATATGTACTATCGTGCGCAAAAGTGGGGAGACCACGGCTTCGACGGCCGGAGCGGCTGCAGGGATGCACCGCTTCGCTGCTATCTTGCACATCTCTTTCTCTATGTCTTGCACGGCTCGCTTGCTGCAAGAATACCCGTTGTGACGCAAGAGTTTCCCTCACTCTCGGTATGGCGCTTATCATGACTGACAAAATTCTAGTGTGCCATGATAAGCGCCAGCCCGAGAGCGAGGGAAAGTCTTGCGTCACACCGGGCACTCTCGAAGCGAGCGAGCCGCGCGAGATAGCAGCGACGCAGTGCGTCCCCACGGCCGCTCCGGCTGCCGAAGCCGTGGTCTCCCGACTTTTGCACATGATGGTACTTAGTTAGCCTTTCCACGCCTATATAGGGCCCAGATGGAACAAGCAGGGGCAAGCCCAATTTCGGCTTGCCCGCTTGATCCCTAAAGGGGGCCATCATTGGTGTTGTTGTGGTTGCCCAAGCCTAACTTGGTCATACGGGCCCCAGGTGGGCCAAGTAATGTATGCTACATGGGTAGGCTGGCAACGCGACAGCGGTAAGGTCCCGTGAGGAATCAGGAAAACTTCATCATGTACACTACTCCGTTCACCAGCCTTTATAAAATAAGATTTTGTGAATTTACATTTAATATGAATTAAAACTCTATGGGGGCTCTTAACCTCCGCCTTCAAAGGTATGACACCTTTAATGGCTCTTGCCAGTGCTCGCCTTGTGGATCCTCGTTGGCGTACATGAACTTTGCGATTCGTTTGTGCACAAATCCTCTACTTTTTCCTATATTATCTCGCACATACTCGTTGGCACACCGCTGTAATCTATCGAATTATGTGCTACATCGCCCGACATAGATTTGAAGCCCCGCCAAGCCATACGAGCTCGAGTGGCATGCCTCAGTCAAGATCCAAGGGGATTTAAGTGGCACTCTCCCATCTCAAAGGGAATCCAAAGGTGGCATGTGCCTTATGACATTAAAGAATCCGTCGACCAATCAGGGCCTAGCAAGCAGCCAGCTAAATGCCACCCGTGGGAGGCATGACCTCCATTTTTCGACCACGATGCTGACGTCGTAAACGTCACCGCCAGATTTTCCAGAAAATGGGGCCTTTGCGTAATCGCTTTAAAAGTAAAACGGAAGCACGAAGTATAGAACGTTGTCCCACGCCTCGCGAGACCAGCACTGACTTATAACGTTGGTCGCAGCCACCGCTTCAATGTTGAAACTTACTGGGACACATCGAAGAAAAACTTCAGTTGTATTTTGCTCCCCCAACAGCTCAGGATTTTCATCTGGTGATCCTAGCATACTAATATCTCGCGCGCAAATTAGAAAGCATGCAATGAAATATTTTGTGCCTGTGCACATTTAGCAGAATGTCGCGAATTACACATCACAGTGCATATGAAGGGTAACAAATTGGCTAGGCTATGCATAGAATGCGAGGACAACGTAAGCAATAAGGCTGTGGATTATTAGAATGGATTCCAAGCAGATGAAAGCGTAGCAGGGTGCACATCAAGCCCGTGATGAAGGCATATCCGAGGGGGCAGAAACAATGGTACTTTGTTGGCAATGTCCGGCCCAACATATAGGGCCACTGCATTGCTGACGTACTGCTAGGGTTTGCGCTCCCGTGATACCTGCAGCTGTAGCAGGTTAGTGTTGATCGCAGGGAGGGCGGAGACCTTTATCGATCAGTGGATGTCATTGGGTTGATAATGATGATAATAAAACACATCACTGAAATCGTGACTGTTAGCATTGAACCCACCAAACCCGTTCGCGGCACCCGCAGAGGTCCCCCGAGCAAAGGACGTCATCTCTTGACAGTAATAACTTCTTGCCGTCTGCCTCTAGAGCCTCTAAAAAAGACAGCCCGGCTGAACCCGCCCCAAGCCAAAGGCGCAAGGTGAGCGCTGGCAGGAAATCGATTCGGGCGTCTCGCCAGCGGCAGCCGACTTGCGTCACCCCGTGTGCTGCTCTGCCCGGCGCGCCGCTTTGCGGAAAACATGTCACATTTTAAACGCGGCAGTTATTCATTCCGGAGGATATTACTTTTTTCACATTTCGGCCACGCCTGCGAGGAAATTTTCTTCGTTTAAGAAAGTCATTAACACGAGGAAGCAGCGTAAACTTCCGATGAGAGATATCACCTCTTTGTATCATTTTCGCGCGAAGGTGTTTTTCCATGTTTGGCACTCTATGGATGAAAGGATTTCCTCTCTTATGCATGCTTGTTGAGGGAAGCAAATGTCAATTGACGTTTTAAGGTTGCTACTCTGGAGTGAGTGAAATGTTGTCGAGATCCCAAAATATTTCTTCATTCACATATTACTTACTTGCGAACGCTTGCTCAGAACCAGGGCTTGTGTGATAACAAGGGCCACACAACTTCCCTCGTTGAGCAGGCTATTTCATTCGGATTTTTCCATAATGATCACAAAAATATAATGAGCAGTGCCACTTCATCTTTCATTTTCATCATATCATGATAGCGAGCAGAATAAGAGGCAGGCAACCCGGCATAGCCCCGAGATGCGCAATGCTGCTACAGTAAAGTGCACCAACAAAATCACTGGCTTTTCATGGTTACCTTGTGCTCTTCTCAATACCACAGCCCGATACGCAAGGGCTCCTTCTAAACATGCTTCACTCTTTTTGTGCGTTTGTTAGCGGCAATCCAATACCTTTCTTGTCTGACTGGTTACCATAGCAATTATGACGCCAGCCGTTGTCGAGCCACCGAAGCGTTGAGTGCGATTACGCTATGTTCAGCAGATGCATTTGTGGCAGAGTCCGTCAGTGTTCTGGTGTTTTATTTGCTCATATGGCATATGACTAACGGTCCTCCAAGATTTCTTCTCCTTTCTGTCAAAACTTTCACGCTAGCGGTTTTACCACTGCCTTCTGCTGATAAGAGGCCATTTCGTTTCTCATTTAGATTCATCTTCTAGTCAAGTTGCAGGATAGTTTTGAGAGAGATTTCAACCAACTACATACGTGTTTTCAATTGTATGCGGTGCAACAAAGACGTTCAACGCTTTGGCAAATTTTGTAACTGTTTCTAAATTCTAAACGATTAAGCAAAAACATGCAAATCAGCCTTTTCGAATGTCGCAATCGTTTTAGGTGGAGTTAAAAGCCGACTATTTTTTTCCTCCTTCCTCGCGGACCATAGTATAGGACCTCGCGCATTTCGGCGGAATCGAAATTGCCGTCCTTAGGTCGTGCGTGCTATTTTCTGTGGTTATTACCAGGCCTAAATAAATGGTAACGTCGTTTAAAATCAAATTGGTGCATGGCTTCAAGAGATCTTGTTGTTGGGCTAGTTGGTTACAGTGCATTCTTAATATTTACAGGCGCGAAAAACACAGGCCAGACACGGTGAAGACGATGGCATGAAGCGGAGCTTTCAAATATTTTATTGCACACACAAAACGTACATATATAGGCTTTATCGTCACATGCTCACGCACGTCACCTAAAATCAAATATAACATGATAACACAGTTCAAGGACTTTCTTTCCCGCCGTGTACAGAGCAATTGATATACTTCCTATGTACGAGCTGGCTTTTTTTGATACAGCATGCTTCGATCTGCTTACTGTCCGCCTTGTCTTTGCTTTTACAAAGAACAATCACATCAGAATAGCATACCTCCCAATTCCACAGGACGAGCACTCTGTAATGTGCTTCTTCAAATGCGCTCCTTCCTTAATTTGTTTCGCATTTTGCCCATGCACTTTCTTTCACTCACTGATGCACCGGCCAGTCTGTCCTATGTAGGAGTGATCGCAGGAGAGGGGAATCTCGTTGACCACCCCTTAAGCTCATTGTTTCTCCAGCACAGTAACCTCGCCTACACCTACGTGTTCGCCTGTTAGGCGCCGTAACTGACGCTCATTGCCTATTCTTTTCAATGACTGAAGTGTCTGGCTGGACGTCTGGCTAGATAAGCAATCCACTATCAGGACCGCGATCGTAGAAACCGTCTGGTTTGCGCCCCGGAGGTGTAAACGCTCTGCTAAATATCTCCAATAATTATTGGAGATATTTAGCAGAGCGGAGACGTATACATGTCAACCAGACAAACCCTACACAAGAGCAGCGGCCACAAATTGCCCGTCTCGCTTCTGCGTGTGCGCAGGAGCCATCCGGAAACTCAGCACCAGCTTGCGCTAGAACGCCTCCGCTACGCTCTCATTCCTAAAGCGCTAGGTCTCTACTATTGCCTTCCTGATAGTGGATTGCTTATCTAGCGAGGCGTCCAGCCAGACACTTCAATGAAAGCAATAGGCAATGAGCGTCAGTTACGGCGCTTAACAGGCGAACATGTAGGTGTGGACAAGAGTGCTCTGTAGTAGCAACAATGGTTAAGCATCTTCCTTAGTTAGCGTCCAAAATTTAGTTTTTAACACCTAAAAATCAGCATTGGCAACAAAGAAAAAGCACGAAACGAAGGGCAGACCCTGCTGCTAGCAACGAAAACTTTATTTTGGTGTGAAACGTGCCTAAATTTAGCATAAAGGACTGGAGCCGAGGCGACGCTGTGGGATCACTAAAACAATGTGCGCAGTCACATGAAAAATATATCAACATTAATTATTACGTGGTTTGGAAAATTAAAGGCAATAAAAACCAAAGCTGCAAATGATCGCGATAAAAAAAATCAGGTAAAGCTTATAAAAACTTAGCAAGAACATCTGGCAAAAATGGTAAAGAAGAAAAATAATAGATCAAGTAATGGCTAAAAGCTGATAGAAACGTCAGCAGAAGTAGCAAGGCGAACAAAACTGCTTCAGTTTAGTTCAGCTAAGCCCGGTTATTCAAGCGAAAGCATTCCTATGATGGTTATGTGTTGTAATTTTGTTCTTGTTTCCTTTTCAATGTGAAAACCACCACGGGGCTACAGTTGTGTGTTTA